>JAVTVY010046454.1:0-19979 GCA_036873755.1 Hanleya hanleyi
ATCGATTGGACGCAATCTACATGTGGGAATTTATTTCTGATTTCAACCATTTCTAAACTCATTGGACACTTAGGTGAAAGAGTCACTCGAGTGTTATTCATCTAAATTTTACATTGTAAAATTTTGGCTGTCTTACACTAGCAGTTGATGTTTACCCTATCAATACATGAATTGCTGGTGTTTATTCTAATTTGGTGAGTTACATTTACACTATAGAGGCTGAATTTATTTCAGATTCTGTGGTGAACATTTTACATTGGGAGACTTGATGGTGTTCTCAAGGGTTGAGTGTTCAGTGTTGCTGAAATACTCAGGATTTATTGAATAATAAATTTTGAGTGAAATATTTTGGTAAGTTTGAGTGGTGTTAGCAAACTTGTGCCATATCCAATCAGATATTGATCTGGTGTGTGTGGTTCATTGTTTGGTGTTGATTGTAACACAAACTCTGATTGTGTTTTGAGATTTCAGTGTTGACATATCAACATTGCACTCAATTTGATTGTGATCTGGTGGTGTTAAGAGGCACCATCTGATTTTGATTGAGTGTTTATTCAAACACTCGTTCTGGTATTTATTTCGAAAAAAAAAAAAAAAAAATAGTTTTTTTTTTTTTTGTTTTCTCTTTGAGTGTTGACATATTGGCACTACACTCAATCACATTGTGGTCTTGTGGTGTCAGGTGGCACCATCTGACTTTTGTTCGGTGATTGGTGTTTATTAAAACACAAACTCTTGTGTTTACTTTGAAAAAAAAAATAAAATAAAATAAAAACAATTGGTGTGGCATCAACACTGCACCCGATTAGAGTGTAGTCGGGTATTGTTGGGCAACACCAGTTGATTTTGGGAACATTTGAAGGGCATTCATTAAATAGTCAACCATAATGGAGTTGATTGCAAAATACCAACTTGGTGAATTTTGATCCTATTTATTTTGGGAAATAGATTTTGATCATTGATAATTAGGTCTCATTTGGTATTGATTGACACCATTTGATGATTGTTTAGTATTCAACACCCGTACTATTGAGCTATTGCGCTTTAACTGGGCTGCTAGTGACTGCAGTTATTTTGTATATTATTTGACCTAGTTTTTGGACTTCATCAAAATTCACGGTAGTTCGCTAAACTATTACCTTGTAGCTATTGCATAAGGGATTGGCTAGTGCTTACTGTGAATGAGGGTGGGGTGTATTCTTGATTATTTTGCATAGAATTTGTGATTTATTATTATCATAAATTTTCTGTAGTTCTATTTTGGACTTTGCCAAAATTCATCATTAGGTTTTTGCTATAGCTGGGTGGCTTTTGTTTGATACATTAGCTAGTCTTGTGTAGTTAACTTGTTAAATAAGCCGTGATGGATATGCACCCCATGTGATCATCTTTGGTGAGTATTTCGGCAGTTCACCAGACCAGATTGTGTTTTGGTAAGTTGCGTGGTAAGTGGGTTGTTTGGATCAGTGAGTGTAGTTCACTGCTCCTTTTCACGCGCCGCTGCTTTATCTTGACGCTGCGTGTGATTCATATTCATTTTCGAATATGTCGGATTACACAATTGACGTGTCAACTGCTACGGTTGATGAGATACAGACCATAGAGGGTATTGGTAAAGTAAAAGCCGAAGCAATTGTGAAATGTCGGTGTGGGGCCAGCCTATTAACTTTAGAGATTTCATGCGCGCAACGCGTTTCTCTGCTTCACATATTGTGGCCATATTACGGGCTTCAGTTATTTCAGGGGTAAATATAGAGGGTCCAGAGTATGTCTCGGCCCTGATGGATACTCAGGAGCAGCGAAATAATTTGGCAGTTGAACTTCAGATTCGGGAAATTAGGTCTGAAATGGACAATTTAGTTAGGGATGTTAGAGAGCAGTTTAACTCGCTAAATACAAGAGTTGAACAAAATTTGGATCACTATGGAAATCGTGTTAATCAGGTTGAGGAAGCAGTAGAGGCGATTAGGGAGGAAATAGGTACACATGGGGTTCAGTTAACTGAGCATGGTACCCAATTGACTGGATTGACATCTCAAGTGGCTGCAGGGTTTGCCAACATGGGGGACCAGGTTGGAATGCTGGTGACCATGATGCGCGGCCAGACGTCTACTCCAATGGTTAGGGGGGTGGGGGATACGAATGTAACGCAGTCTAGTGTCGCCACTGGGGGGCAGCCAACTCCAGCATTGCCCGTTAATGGGGATACATCTATTCCTGTTGGGTCTGACCTTATTGACCTTGAAAGTCAACAACCTCGGGTCAGCCAGTTGCAGACACCAGGGAGCGTAAATGTAACTGGAGGTAATCCACCGCCAATTTCGCGGAATTTATCCAGTGAATTACAACCTGGTGAACTGAATGAGAGGACACCGGGTGGTTCATACATTGGGTTGCCTCATGTTAATGCTGGGGAGGATCGCCAGCCCCCGTGGATGCATAACATTGAGCGGGCGATTCCCCCTAGGGGAATCTATGGTAGTGGAGTTCCCCCTGTGGGTCCCGGAAGAGAGGCTCAAACGGACTCCTCTAGTTATCATACACCAGTCTCTCAAGTTAGTAGGGGTGAGGGTGATCGCGTTGGTACTCCAACCTCGAATGTTTCGCGACGCAGGGAGTTAGTTGCTCGAACTCCGCACCACACTGAGGCGGAGATAGTTTTGCCAGCGCCTCTGCGAGACCGACATGTTAGGGGTCAGGTACAAGGTGCAACAGGTCGGGATTCTTCGTCCGATAGTGACGATAGTGGGGCCGTTGAGTGCAGTCGCTTATCGGACTCCCAAACGTCAAGGCGTTCGAGATCTCCCACCAGTGAGGGGAGGTCACGCCATCGCAGTCGCAGTCGTCCACTGCCAAAGACCTTGGTTTTTGGTGGTGTAGCGGTTACTTGGATCCCATTTAAAATCAAATTTGAATTGGAGATCGACAGTCGCGGTTGGGACAAGGCCAAGTCCCTTAGGCGTCTCCGCGAGTGTATGCATGGGAAAGCTATGGAATTCTATCGCGTCCTACCAGAGGCGGTTAGAAATTCATTTGACAAGTTGATCGAAGCTCTGGAAAAGCGCTATGGTAGGCAAGAGCCTGCACATGCGGTCAGACGACGTTTGCAAGTGGAGGAGCGGGGGGCTGATGACACATTAGGGGATTTTGCTGACCGTTGTATGCAGTTGGCTAGGGAAGGCTATCCAGGGGCTGCTGATGAAGTAGTCGATACTGTGGCCGTTGAACATTTTTTGAGAGGTTGCCGTGAACGTCAAGCTGTAGTTTTCGCGATGGAAAAAGATCCGAAAACTGTACAGGAGGCATTGGCCTATGTTAATTCCTCCTTGCACAATCATCGTGCCATGAGCGTCAAGGGTGTGAGATTGGTGACAACCGAGGCTGATGAAGCTGTTTGTCCCTGGACTGCCAAGTCTGATTCTGGAGGCTCGGGAGGTTTTTCGGAGGAGCAGCAGAAGACCCTAAAAGCATTGCTTGCAGAGGCCTGTCGAGGGAAGCAGAGTGCGGTACCAGAGAAGGCCGCACCCTCTTCCCGGGGTTCAGCCCCACGCGGCTGGTCTGCCAATGTTATTCGCTGTTATACATGTGGAGAGGAGGGACACAAAAGTTTTCACTGTCCACAAACCTCTAATCTCTCCCGGTCACCGATTCGCTGTTATGTCTGCGATGAATTGGGTCACATAAGCCGGAATTGCCCAAAGAAACACTCGGGAAACGAATAGGGGCTGGTAGGCAAGGTCCACCACCAGCCCAGTATTCTCAGTTGAGTGACCAGAAGGGGGTTGAACCAGCAACCGGAATTAGTGCATCACCTGTGGCCTCTATTGAGGTCACGGAATCTTCGCCAGTAGCCATTAGGGATGTGATTATTTCACGTTCACCTGGTTGGACAATGACGGTGCCGGCGAAGGTCGGAGCAGTTTCTGTGACCGCCGTTGTTGACACCGCTGCTCAGGTAACCGTCATGAGTCAAGACCTATTTGCCAGATTGAAGTTAAAGGGGCTGTCCACCACCCCAATAAGGTTGACTGGAGCATTTCAGGGAACATCCAGCATGGGGATGCTAGTACAAAAGGTCCCCTTGTCTGTTTTGGACTTCCACAGTACTTGGGATGTAGTGGTGGCACCATTAGTGGACGAGCTCTTGTTGGGCTTTGATTTCCTGTCTGCTAATGGTTGCATTGTAGACTTCAATAAGAACGTCCTCGTGATAGGAGACATGAAAGTTTCGGCAACCCTGAAGCAACAGGGAGATGGTGAACCGCTGTCTGTAAACCGGGTCACCCTTGCTGAAACAGTAACCATTCCTCCCTTAACATCCCAGTTAGTCCGAGGTGTAATGCAGGGATACTCCCCTGCCCAATCTGGGTCAAAGTTGGTCGATTATGTTTTGGAGCCCGTAATCGATCAATCGGTCGTGATGGTTCCCAAGATGGCAATTCGCGGGGGTCCAATGGTTCCGATCTGCTTGCGCAACCCGAATGATACTGAGGTAAAGGTCATTCGGGGGGCCTGGATTGGAACCACTCTGGAATGTAGTGATCACCCCGTGTCTGGCGATGTAGAGGGTGCATCGGTAAGAAAAGTAGATGTCCCTTTACCTGAAACCCTCCCAGACTTCCTTGTACCATTATACGAGGCAACATGTGAGGGTTTGACCGAGGAGCAGGGAGCTGCTGTCAAGGACACACTGGTTGAATTCCAAGACGTTTTCGCCAGTGGGGACTTGGATCTCGGTCACTTCGCCAATACCAAACATTGTATTAATACTGGCGATGCACGTCCTGTCCGGCAGCGTATGCGACGAACACCAAGAGGTTTTGAGAAGGAGGAGGGTAAACATCTCGAAGCTATGCTGGATGCTGGAGTCATTCGACCCTCCGAGTCTGAATGGGCTTCTGCCCCGGTTCTAATTCGCAAGAAGGACGGTTCTGTCCGCTATTGTGTGGACTTCCGGGAATTAAATGACAAAACGGTGAAAGACGCGTTTCCGCTGCCGCTGATAGACGAATGTCTGGATGCGTTAGATGGGGCGGAGTACTTTAGTACTTTGGATTTGGCAGCTGGCTACTGGCAGATCTCTATTGACCCTGCGGATCAGCACAAGACCGCTTTTATTACGAAGTACGGGCTTTTTGAGCATGTTCGTATGGCTTTTGGCCTCTGTAACGCTCCTGCGACGTTTCAGAGGGCGATAAATACGGTGCTCCGTGGCCTTACTTGGCGGGAAGTGCTGGCCTACCTTGATGACGTCATTGTGGTGGGGCGTACCTTTGAGAGTGCCCTGGCTAATTTGCGTCTTGTCCTGCAACGGTTTAGGGAGCATAACCTCAAGTTGAAACCTCGGAAATGCTCCTTGTTTCGAAGGGAGGTGGAGTTCCTGGGTAAGACCGTTAGCCGGGGTGAAATTTCCATTACGGAGAGTAAAATTAGTGCCGTGCGCGATTGGCCAGTCCCCACGGATCGTACCGAACTACAGTCTTTTCTGGGGTTCGTGAACTACCACAGGGACTTCGTGGCCGGTTTCGCAAAATTGGCAGGTTGCCTGTATGAACTGACGGGGCCGAAATCTACCTTTTATTGGCAAACTCGGCACCAGGAAGCCTTCGAGAAACTCCGGGATGCAGTGATTAGTGCACCGGTTTTGGCATTACCCACTGCAGGGGATCCATTTATTCTCGATACCGATGCCTCTGACACCGCTATCGGTGCAGAGCTTGTACAGGTTCAGAATGGCGTGGAACGTACTGTAGCATATGCCAGCCATAACCTTGCCCCGGCACAGCGCCGGTATTGCACGACTCGAAAAGAGCTTCTGGCAGTCGTGACATTTACCCGCACATTCCGGCATTACTTGCTTGGCAAACCTTTCCTGATACGTACCGACCATAATAGCTTGGTTTGGTTAACTCGGTTTCGTCATATTGAAGGTCAACTGGCTAGGTGGCTTGAAGAGCTCAGTCAGTATGACATGACAATTCAACACCGAGCAGGGGTGAAGCATGGAAATGCCGATGGACTCTCCCGAATTCCAGATTCCTTGCCACGGTGCAATTGTTATGTGGCAGGAAGTGAGCCTACATCGCTCCCGTGTGGCGGATGCAAGTATTGTATTCGGGCCCATAGCCAATGGGGACGATTCACAGAGGATGTGGATGATGTGGTGCCACTGGCTACGGTTGGAGAGACCGTGGCTGCAGTTCGGGCCCTCTCTGTGAACGTTGATGCTCCATTAGAACCTCCATCCCAATCTCAGTCTGGCCTCGATATGGTCTGGGAAGCCTTCTCCCCCAAAGAGTTGAGGGAGAAGCAATTGGCCGATGTTCAGCTTCGACCCGTGATTGACCACTTGGAAACTGGTCAGACACCATCCCGGCTATTTTCCGGAGGCCCTGTAACTAAACACTTGTGGCTTTGTCGGTCGTGTTTGAGGTTGCAGGAGGGTGTCCTATACTACCAGTGGGATTACGGTGTGTTCACGAAGTTGAAATTGGTGGTACCGGCGGCTCTTCGTTCCGATGTATTGCGCTTTGTGCATGATGCCAAGTCAGGGGGTCATTTAGGCCAGGATAAAACTGTGGCTTTGGCCAAACGGTCATTCTTTTGGCCGAACCTGAGGCGGGACGTGGAGTTGTATGTTGAGACATGCGCTACCTGTAATGTGAACAAGAAACCTAAGGTACATCCGCGAGGTGCATTGGGGTCCTACCATGCGGGGACTCCGATGGAGCGGGTTCACCTAGATATCCTAGGACCGCTGGTGTGCTCCGAGGGAGGGAATCGTTACATCTTAATGATGATCGATCAGTTTACGAAATGGCTGGAGATCTGTCCCTTACCTGAGCAATCGGCTGAAAGCATCGCTAAGGCTTTCCTAGAGGGTTTCATTGTTCGGTTTGGCGTGCCCTTGCAAGTACACACCGACCAGGGACGAAATTTTGATGGTAATCTGTTTTCCGAATTCTGCAGGGTTTTCGAGGTGACCAAGACACGCACCACACCGTATCGCCCGTGCTCTAATGGGCAGGTGGAACGGTGTAACAGGCTCCTTCTTCAATTGGTGCGGTGTTACCTTGAGAGCCATCAATCGGATTGGGATAAGCACTTGCCATTGATCGGCATGGCCATTCGGGCAATGCCCAACAGAGACACTGGTTTCTCTCCCAATCTTTTGATGTTGGGGAGGGAAGTGACGATGCCAGTGGATATCCTGTTGGGTGTCGCGGGTGTGAACCTCCAGCAATCTTCAGGGGGGGAATATCTGAAGCAGCTGCTACTTCAGCTGGAGGAGGTTCATCGCCTGGCCCGTGATAAGGTCGGGGCATGTCAGTTGCGCCAAAAACGTACCTACGACTTGAGATTGGAGCAGAAAGTCTATAGCGTAGGCGATTTAGTTTATCGCCGGGACTTGGCTGTTAAGGTAGGTCAGAGCAAAAAGTTGCGACCTATTTTTGCTGGCCCGTATATTGTTGTGGCTGTTCTGGGCCCCTGCTTGTATCGAGTTGAAAGCAGACGGGGTACGCATGTTTGGCACCATGACGTTCTTCGTCAGTGCCGGGACCGAGATGTACCCCTGTGGGTCCGTCGGAGACGTCACACTATACTTGGGACAACCGATTTGGGAAAGAATATTGTAGGGGAGGAGGGGGATCAAGTAAATCAGAACTCTGCTCCACCCTTGTTCACGTCTGATGTTCCGGACTTAGACTTGGGGATGTTGTTTGGGACACCGAAGCGAAAGAGGTCCCATCGTAGGGGGAAAAAACAGGTCTTGGACTCGAGTTCAGACTTGAACGAAGTAATTGGACCGCCGCGGGTCACTCGTGCTGGACGAAAAAGTCGTCCCCCTCAGTTTTTGGGTGTGGAGAGTTAAAGTATATTTGATGTGTCGCGCGTTCGCGTGAGACAACTGGCCTTGGGTGGCATGCTGTGTTTCGCCATTGTTCACTGGGGAGCTTGTCCATGGCGCTCAACATTTTGTATATATGTTTTTTGGGTTCATTTTTTGATTGTGGTCTAGGTAGTACAGTTGATGTGTAGCATGTTTGTGCCCTTGCATGCTCAAGTTTGTATCCTTGCATGCTCAAGTTTGTACCCTTGCATGCTCGTGTTCGTGCCCTTGCATGCTTATGTTGTGACGTGGCATGCTCATGTTGTAGCGTGGAATAATGTGATGAATTGATGCAACTCCTAGATGTTGTTTAGAATAAGTGTTTCTTTTGTTGTAGACACTTCCCAAGAGTATTTAGGTGCACCATCACAAAATTCTAAAATCACAAAATGGATCAGGGAAACAATAATGGGCAGGATAGGGGGAGTACGGGGGTAGTTGTTAGGGAAATGGAGGAATGGGTAGTGGTTGATTTAGAGGGTCAGGCGCAGGGTGGGGTAGTAGAGGGTGCAGTAGGTTGGGCAGGGGTAACCGGGGAGGATTTAGACAAAGCTTTTGGGGGGTGGGCTAGTGTTACGGGGGCGGATTTTGATCAATTTTTTGGTGTAGAAGGTAGGGTTATGGGAGAGGGTGTTCCATTTCGGGATATGGAGGATTTGGTGCCCCCTCCAGTTCCCGAAGTGGAACAGCCCAGTAGGTCTGCGGAGGTGGTTCCGGGGGATGGTGGTTGCAGCCGTCCCCTGGAGCCAGTAGCTCCTGTAGTTGATCGGGTTCCTCTGGTGGGGTTGGGTGGGTCAGTTGGTGTGGTCCCTGTGGATGGTACCATTGGCGGCCATCCATTGGGGTCACAGCCGGTAGTGCCTGCTCCGGCTCCTCTGGAGGGACCCATTGAAGCATCTGTGGGGGTCCCAGGGGAGGGTACCACTGGAGGCCGTCCCCTGGGACCACAGCTAGGACCTCTTCCCTGTGACGGTCGGTGGATTGCTCAAATCAACGCCGACTGTCGCAGGAAAGTTTGTCCTATTTGCCAGCTGCCTCTCGGCCAAAAGCTTCGACGACATCTGGGCTGGATACACTTTCCAGCCTGGATGTCGCCGGAGAGATTTTGCTGGGAGTGTGGCTATCGCTCGTCCTCTCTGGGCTATAATTTACGGCACGGAGCGGACGAGCATGAATCTGTGGAGGAGTGGGCATTCACCGATGACCTCTGGTGGCTGTGGGTGCCTCTCCTTCACGGGTTCCTTCAGTCCCTGATGGAAATACTGCGGGTCAACACGTATCAGGCCCTGCTGGATTACGTGGTGGCCAACAGGCTATTTCCACAGGAGCTGGAGGTTGACCCCACGGGAAACTGTATGGCCCTAATGGTGGCCTTCGATGCTTCTCGTGGGGTCATTACCCATTCCTTGAGTGTCTCCCCTCCGTCCTCGGTGGCGGCTCTGATCAGTTGGCAGGTGCTGGGACGCGTCCTGGCGTTCCTGTCGGCTGCTCAGAGGGAGCGGCTGGTCGATCCACAGCGGTTGACCGGTGCTCTGGGCGTATGCCCCACACCGAGGGCGGTGGATGCTCATGCCCACCTCGACCTGCTCCTGAAGGACCTTGGGATCTTCACCAGTCTTGAGGAACTTCGGGAGTTGGTCGATGTGGAGTATGCTGAGCGGCTGGAGATCACTTCGGTGATCTGTAATCTCGTCTTCCCGAACAGGTCGGAGCCTGGTGCCCTCCGACGTCTTCTGGAAGACCCGAGAATACAGACCACCTACGGGATCCACCCCCATCAGGCCAGTCTTCCGGTTTCGGGGTCATCCATGACCGCCCTAGTTGCGAAACTGGATGAGCCTCGATGCCGTGGCCTGGGGGAGGTGGGTCTCGACTGGCATGGGCATGAGACTGACATAGAGCGCCGGCGGCAGGAGGATTTCCTGAAAAAAGTCCTGCCGTTGGCCGTGGAGCGGAATCTCCCTGTAGTTATTCACTGCAGGGAGAAGAAGCCTGGTCAGTCTTCTGCCCATGCTAGACTGCTGGACCTCCTGGGGGCTACTTTGCCTCCAGGATGGCCGATTCATGTTCACTCCTTTAGTGGGAACGTCGCCATCCTCCGAGCGTGGGTGAAGCGCTTCCCGAACGTCATGTTCGGGATGAGCGCTTTACCTCTTCGCGAGGGTGATGGCGACAATGATACTGTTCTCCGGGAGATGGGCATGGATCGACTACTCCTGGAGACGGATTCCCCGTACTTGAAGCCCCCCGGAGGCCGAAATCCCAACACCCCATGGGGAGTGTGGCCTGTGGCCTGCTGGGTGTCCAGGATGGTAAATTTGCCCCCCTGGGTCATCCTGGAGGTGACCCGCCGGAATGCCTGTCTGTTGTACAAATTACCTTTGTAGGCAGGTGTTCGGTGGGTCACTTCTTGGGCCGGCTCCGCCCCTATTGGGTGTTGGAGGGATTGTATGGGAGACAGCTAAAAGAAAAGGGGGAGGGAAAGTGGGGGGGAACATTTTGACGAAAATTTAGTAATAACCGGGGATACCATTGGGGACTTTCTTGGGCTAATTCTCTGCCCACAGGATATTGTAGTTTTTCTGTATCCGACTCCCTGGGAAAATTAGTTGCGGGTTACCAGTATATTTCAGTTTTAGGCCACTGGTTTCCTGGTAAAACAGGCAGGGAGTCCCCGGAATAGTTTCAGGATAGCTTTCCGGGAGTAATCAATTTGTGTTCTGTGTGGCGGGTTAGTCTTGCCTACCCTGTGACCTGGGTTTGACTCTGTGACCTGGGTTCAGGATGGTATCCCTGGGCGGGATGGGACCATTGGTGACCCATCCCGTTAATTTTGGGGGGTGGTGGTAGGTGCGGAACTTTAGTACTGGTACCGTTGGGGACAGTACAGTTCTGCGGGTGGGTGTTAGTAAACATAACGGGTGGGTTTTTTGGACATTTTTAGGGGAGAAGGTTAAAATACTTGTACCTTCTTTCCCCTTGGAGCGGTCAGTTTTTAGAGGGTATTTTAGGTGAAGTGCGAGGAATAGATGTCCTCGCACAACCCTATTTTATAGGGTATTTTAATTGAATAGGTTTTTATATCGTAGAGGGGCCCATGGTGCAGGATGCCCAGGGCGGGGTTGGGGGTGGTTTTCAATTAGGAAATTGGACCCTTCCCCAAAAAGAAAAGGGGGAAGGGTGTAGTAAACACTGCCCTTTAGCGTTTAGGTAGTCGAGGGTGGCCACCCTTAATAGGTTAGTGTAGCCTTGGCAGGGCCTCCAAATGTAGCTTAGCTACTGTTAGGAGTAGGTTAGCCTGGCTTAAGTAGGGTCTCCAAACGTAATCTGCCTCCGGGAGTTATTGCCCCTGAGGGCGCTGCATGAAAACCAGCCAATCAGGGACGAGGAGACATAAGTCCCCGGGAGATTCGAGTTGGCAAAGGGACTCTTGCGGCGGATCTCAAGGTGGTAGGACGTAGCACCGGGGAGCAACTAGGGATCATATTCAACAGGTAAGGCCCTGTTCCGTGCCGGTACTATACTATAGCGAGGAAGTTACTTTATTACTAAGACTATGGTATGGATACATACCGGTACATATTGAAATTTACAGAGAAGAATACTTGAATATTGCGGATGTTTGTTTTATTTAAGATAATTAATCACAGGACAAGATTCGATAGGGAGTCATGATGGCATAGCAGTGGATTTGTTATTTAACGCATAGATTTCATCGATTATGTAATTAGAAACATTTAGCCAGTGTTGTGAAATACCCGATCGAGGTATTCTGGATATATTTTGTTTTGATTTATTGGTTGATTAATTTATTCACCATATAGCAGCAATATAAAAATAATATACAATTCAGTGGTAAAAAATATAGTGCTGTGGATTCCGGGAATAAAACCCCTAGGGGCTTGATATATCTCGGAAATATATTCTGGATTAAATGGTACTCGATTATTTGAAAATATATATAGTCGGATAAATAATCGTTCCAGGTGTTTCGGAATCCATAGTAGTTTAATTTTTTGCAGGAATGTGACATGAATAACAGTATCAAGGTATTGCTGGACGCGACATTAAACCTAAATTCTCTCTCTCTCTCTCTCTCTCTCTCTCTCTCTCTCTCTACAGCGTGAGAAGTGGAGTGGTCGAACTGACTAGGGCAAATGATATCTTGTTCTTAAAGATAGGATATCATTCGTTTAGTTACGACTTTTTCGAGTAGTTTTGTTTTTAAGGCATGGAAGCACAGATTATCGTTTGGAGTTACTGACTATACATTTGAAATGCATGCTTAAATAGGAAACACAGTGGAAAGGTTATATGGTTTCATGCTTTGCTAGAGACATTCAAATCCCGTGAAAATGTTACCAATCAGGGGGATGTGGGACTTATAAATTTCCTGTGAATTAAATTAATGCTACAACCACGCATACATGTACATTTTCAAAGTGATGTGTTATATTTTTGAGCGTGAAAAAAGGTGACTTTCGCTATTCAGATAATATCTTAAAATGTTCCAATTCGCGAGACCTGATCTATGGAATTCAGGTGTATAGATGGAATACGAAAGACGGACATTTTCCCCTACTCTCACAGTATCCGTTAGAGAGTATTCGTCCTTTTCGAAATACGCAAAACATCGGACATTATCCACCACCGAACTCAAAACAAGCAATGCTATTGTTCTAGCATCGAAATATTGGAGGTGAATATTTTATTTTGTACGATACCATCGTTGAAATTCGCAATTACTCCAGTAATGTTTCGGTTTTAGCGTTTTTAGTTATTTTAAATATTTACGGAAAGCAACCGAATGTCTTTGTTATGTCAAAAATAACTGCTCTATAATTCCTCATATTGTTCGTTTGAGTAATACATGTTTTGTTTGAATGAAAAAATCGGGCAAAATGCATCATACCGAATATATTGAGACGAATTCGAATGAATTTCTGGTACTTCATGTAAATCGACAATTTGAACAGAAGCAATACGTAATGCTCGATAACTAACAAACCTTGTACAACTTCACATGCCAATAGTAAGTTTCAATATATTATTGATGCACTTTACTAGCCCTAACCATGCGTGCAAATTGTCGTAGGGAGTTTTCGCCCTTGAATGCAGAGCGTTTGGAAAATAATATTCATGCACGTTGGTTTATGCGATCTAATCGACATGTTGAGGCATGATATCCGCGCATTTGTTGGGTCGTTCTAATGCTACTGTTGGGAAACAAAATATCTGATAGTCTCACCGATGGCACCACATATGAGCGTATGTAAACGAAACACATTCTCTGGCGACATCGTGTGTCAAGGTACTCACATAGTTCGGAAGTCGATCTAATTTTAGATCGTGTTCTCGCTTAAATATAAATTGCAGGAGCACAATAAATAATAACACCTGACACTAATCGCTCAAAATATTGTTAGCAACCCCGAAAAATATCCATGACAATTAAATATAATCGCAGAAACAATACAGTGCGTGACACTCTTGAATGCTTCGAACTTCCGTAAAATATATACATTGGGTTCAGCGAAAGATTGGTTTATAACCAAATTGAATATAGAGTTCAAATATCCGTTCGTTGTCCCCAATTTCAAGACGACAAACGCTTTGCCATGCTTTTTTAGAACGGCATTTGCGAAGCCAATATGGAATACAGCTTTTGTTAATTCTTGATAACCGATTAATATAAAAATATCAAAAGATTTCCGTCCTCTGATCGTCTGTATTCTGAGAGAGTCCTTCGCATAGCAAGACAATTTCCCTTGTACCAGCCAGTTTTTGTCCTAATGGGTCGGATATATACAAAAATACGAGAACTGGAGAAATATGCACTTATCATTGACGAGCAGAAACGGTCTCAGTAGAGCACGCATAAATTACCAGTGGTTGGCTTCGTTGATGTTTGTGTTATTGTTAATATATTTTTTCTAGAAAATAATTAATCTCACATTATCATACACCACAGTGGAAGTGGATATCGTAAATATGCGTTCTATACGAGCTACACCGATCCATATACCGAAACTCAGTATACAGCTTCAACATGCTTCTTTCATCACTTGATATTGTAAAGATATAGTAGAGGTGGGGGGGGGGGTATGTAGATCGGCGGGTCGTACAGAATGCATTTTTATTATATCCTCTGTCATTGTGGTGTACGAAAAGGTGGGAAATTTTTATATTTTGAAAAAAATAAACTTTTTTGTGAACAACAACAACATCGACGTAGACACCCACTGCTAACCATGTCGCTGGGCAATACAATCGGACCCCGGATAGAACGGTACATTTGTTTGCTGTGAATGTTCACATCGCACCAATTTGAGATGCTTTCGCTTTGATGAACAGGACCTCATAAATAGACATCCAAATATGCGCATAGATTCGCATTTTTCGCCCGCCCCAATTCATATCCCCTTCGCGTGGCTTCACATCAGATAACCTTCGAGGCACTTCATTAACTTCACTAGTTTAATTAACCTGGGGTTGAGGGTTCCCCACTAGCATGTCCAGCAAGGGATGTGGAAGTCACATTCCCCGCAAATATTTTTTGTCTGATTTCACGTGCTTGAAACATTGGGGCATGGAATAGAGTATATGGATGAACAACCTGGAATACTACTTGTGACACTAAACCCCTTCCCACCTCACCTCCCTCTGAGAGGACCGCCCCCACCTAAATCAACAAGTTAGCGGCAGAAACGAGACCCGGTGTGCCTTGTACGAACTTGCTGGTGATTTTGCGTTATAGGCCCTACACATCAACACTTCATATTTTGTATGTGTATTATAGCATCATAATTGACAGAATCTTCTACAAAACACACCTGTTTGTACCCACACTCCGTTCTGATCTGTCTCATCATTATTTGATAAGGATTCAATGCTCTCTGTATAATTTTGTACACTGGTGTTACAGGTCACCTTCACCATACTGTATTAATGATCATGGACGTGTACATGTATCACATTCATATTGAATGGCGATGACTGATGAGAATATTGCCAATATGGAACAATTGACTGGATTCCAGCAAATAAAAAGTTCATCATGTTAATCATAAACAACATAGAATTAATAATGCCATGAAATAATTATGTTTATTCCGTGTCAACATCAATGTGTTAGAGATAATAGTATGACTGAATCATGGTAACAGATATTCAAGGGTATATATGTCTACACTAAACTGAAGGAGACCCATGATGCTTATTATATTATGTTGTAAATCTCCGCTTGCTTGTAAATCTCCATCATGTTGCTTATTGTGAAAATAAATGAAGTTATGAAAATAAATTTAGTATGATTGCACATTGCCCTCAAATTAGAATATCTTCTAATTCAGTTCATTGAAATGTGTATGGCCTTCATTATATTTTATTCTTTCATCGTACACAACCAGATGTAATCCATTATAGCAGTTCAAGTATTGAATATACTGGTAGAGGCGAAGAATTTTAACTATAGACATGAGTAGTGTGACTAACGTCACAAGACCTACGAAGTAGGGGGAGGAAGATGACTTGGGGGTCCAAGCGTAATGTTATAGGTCACTTAGATGACTTGGGGGTCCAAGTGTAATGTTATAGGTCACCTAAATGGGTAGGATTTTCAACAAATGTAGGTCAGCTCAGAATTTGCTGGTAACAGTCCCCTAATACACGTTCCTGCCAAAAATCAAGGTTCTAATGTCAACGGTTCTCCTTATTTTGCCGACGAAAGGATTCGGATGGACTCATTCACTGACTACCGGACAATTTGCAAATGAGAGCCTTCTTCCTAGGAAAAAGATCAGGATGATGTATATATCGTATATATAATCCCACCTTGATACTTGTACTTAATAGTACTGGATCCTGACCATGTTACAAGACTTCGCAAACGTATGGAATGAATACTATGAGAACTTAATCCAGCCTATACTGAGTGCTCAATAATATGTATCCTGAAGAACGATGATGGATCTTGGTCACTGGTTGGATTGGAGTTCAGTGATGTTCATTTTAATGGCATGAGCATGATAAGAAGCGAGGAAATTATAATCTAGAACAGGATTGTTTATATCAGTAATTTCTCTGGAGCAATGTTTTGGGAAAGGTTCTCCATGCGATCGGTAAAAAATCAAAAAGAAGTTGTTTAATAAGTTTACAAAATTTCTTCCAATTCAATAATGTACATGTAGATACTCCTTTGTTTTAACTACAATTCAGAATAAGCAAATTATTTTTCATCAAAAGATATCTGATGGTGGTTGTTCAGACTTGAAGATTGTGTAAAATACTAATGGCCTGCCATAATACATCAGCATTAATAATGTAGTAGGATACATACCAGCTGGATTTGAAACTGCATTAAACTTCCAATGGGTTTTGTGGCATACATATGTCACAGCACATAATGTGGCTGTCAATAAACTGTATGGGACAAATGAAAAGAAAAGGTTACAATGTTATATCCTAAACAAAAATTATCATAAAAAGTATATGTATATTATTTATCAGCTTTATTAAATACAGACTCATGAATGCAGGTAGATCTAATTGGTACTTCTGCAAAATCCTCTGTTTTCACTTGTTCATTTTAAATGGACTGTAAACGGAGAAAGCTGAGAATGATATCCTGAGCTAAGTTAATTTGATAGATTCAAGAATAAGTTTTAATTCAGTGTGTTGAAATGTTGACATGCTGCTGGGGAGTGATCCTTTGAAATGGAAATTGGCACAAAGAACAATAATCTATGATTTGATGCTTCATTACAATAATGCCAATAATGCTGGTAAATATTTTATAAATGCACAAGAAATTCATGCCAATACAAATTGTCTAACACCCTCCCCCCCCACCCCTTCAAGGAAATTGAATTGATCAGAAATTGTCTTCCACAGTCAATGCGTGCATGACCTCCCATTCATTTTATATGCAACAACAAGAACATGGACTATTTGATTGGCTTCGACATTAGTCCTCAGCCGACAAATACTTTGAGATATATAGAAATGACGACTGGTGTACTAGGAATCAGTGTGTGGTAATGTCATAAATTTCGGTAATAAACAAGAATTCGCATCGTCTATCTCTACAACCTGGAGAGGCGCCATGTTGAATCTCCCACCGGAAGCGGACATTCGCTCACGGGAAACTCATGAAGCATTGTGAGAGTTGGGAACCCGACTAAACAGAAGCAAGGCCCACTGAAATGCATTCCAATGAGGGTTCCCCATTATTTCAAAAGTATCCAAAATGTGGCCTCAAAATTTCGTCGGGAACCATGGCAAGCCCTATTGGAAATCACATGAGTCGTGGATTCCTCATATGACAATTTTATGGCGGGAGATTTCACGTTGCGTTCCTAGATCTCCGTCTGATCGACGGAGGTAAAAATACTCTGGCACTATTTTGGTAATATATATTACATTGCAGACATAAGCACACAAGCTTGTCTACTGCTCTCTTGAAAGAAACGGAAAGAAACGGGAAACCCGACCATGTCTGGGATAACTTTAGTATTCAGATCATAGACGTCGTCTATCCATCTACCAAGGATACCCGCTTTGGATCTGAGAGAAAAAACGAGAGAGCGAAACTATTCTGGATGCTAGAACTTGGGTCAGTGTGTTCGTATGGTGTAAATGATAATGTCAGTGGGTTCGGCAATGTTACAAACCGTTCAAATATATCCAATATTACCTAGCTATTTAAACCCCATCAACGGAGACATCGCAGTCGTGTTCGGAGAAAGTTTAACAGTGCGATGATTCACGATCATATCACTCTAAATTATTTAGTGCGTTTAAGTTACACACCTAATAGTATACATAGCTTACGTACAGTTCTGTATGCGTTACCTCTGAGAGCTTTGAATCATATAACCAGAGATATACAACAATCTGCGTCTCCAAGAAATATAATACCACCCAAAATAACTGAAGTATTTCAAGATTTAGCGTATTTTCGGTTGTATCCTCCAGAGCACATACTCGAAATATCCCAAGATCGGCTTTTCTTGAAACTCATCTACTTAGACAAAGGACTGGACATTATTAATTTACCTCGAATCCTGAATGATCCAGAGGTACGCAACGCTGTACTAAACTATATTAAGTTCATAGAACCTCTTTGCATTTCATGTAAGTATACTAGTAACTGTGAGCAGTCTCGTGTTCTGGCTCATATAGGCACCATCGTGATATGACTGAAACAAGGCTGAAAAACGACGTTAAAACTTACTACTAACCCACTCACCTAAATATATAGCAACCAAAATATTCAATTATTCTAATGCTGTCAAGGAGTTTGACTGGAGCTTATACACGTCGAGAGGCTATAGTTGTGATTGTGAATCGTCGAACTTTATCTATACACCATGCAAACATATTGTGACTGGTAACCGTGATGTGGTGAGTGATAAGGATCTAAGATTACTCCTGATGAAGGGACCTAAATATAGAGAGCCGAGAAGAATAAATCTGAAGGCCGACCAGAATATATTTTTGTCTGTTTTGGAACAGTACGTTATTGATTGATCTAAGCGAGAAAAAGTTGAGCCTACCGTACTCGCTGATTGACTGGACCTCACCAAGAGCAAGATCGTTGAAACAATCCGCCATAGTGACAGAAGTATTCTTCTCCTAGCAAAACAAGTACTGAGAAACTTCAATTCGCAAGAAATTCTAGCAAATCTCCAGAGTAAATTTGTCATAGTCCCAGCAGACAAAGCTCCAAATAATATAATATTCATATGTAAATATTACTATTACCAGGTGCTGGTTAAAGAATTGAGTGTAAACCTATCATCATCAAATACGTCTACTTACTCCCAAACTGCATTTACTTCGGAAGATTTAGTTAACAATCACAAAACGTTTCTCAGGGAAAGATGTACTTCTCTTCCAACCAATCAAAGCAACATACCAAAAGTATACTGGACTCCTAAAATGCATAAAACACCATACAAAGCTAGATTCATAGCTTGTTCTAGTAGCTGCACCACCAAGCTTCTTTCAACCCTGTTGACAAGGGCCATTGAAGAGGTAAAAGCATTTGGGGAAAGGTATTGCGCCACTATTTCTAAAAAACTTTGGCGTTGAATGTATGTAGATATTGAAAAAACTCAAAATGTCTTTCGGAAGAACTTAATGCTAAAGGTCACATACATGTATCCACATGGGATTTTTCGACTGGCTATACTACAATCCCTCATCAGGACCTTATTGACCGTCTAAGTTTATTAATAGTATCTGTGTTCAAGAAAACTGATCGTAGATATATCAATGTCGGAAGCCATAAAGCATTCTTTAGCTCTACTACATACAAGAGATATCATTCATGGGATGTTTCTTTGTTTATAGAGTTGCTTGAATTTCTCATTAAAAATATCTATGTGAAATTTGGCAACGCAATATATCAGCAGCATATAGGTATTCCAATGGGTACTAATTGTGCACCCCTGTTGGCTGACCTGTATCTGTTCTCTTATAAATATGACTATATGCAGGCGCTTTCAAAAACCGATCCATTCAAAGCCCGTTCCTTCTCATTCACCAAACGCTATACAGACGATCTTCTCGCTGTGGATAATCGCTATATAAATGACGCAGTGAAGGATATATATCCACCTTCACTGGATTTGAAGGAAACTACAGATAACCCTACAGGCACATCGTATTTAGACCTATATCTCTATAAAAGTGAAGCGGGCCTTCTCTCTCGTCGACTGTATGACAAAAGAGATGATTACAATTTCGACATCGTAAACTATCCCTTTCTGGACACTAATATTCCAGTGGGACCTGCATATGGCGTATACATATCTCGCCTAGTAGCATTTGCTAGATCCTGTGTTAAATGTGACGATTTTAATCAACGTCACAAACCATTGTTGCAGAAACTTATAAAACAGGGCTACACCACCAAGCGCCTCCACTCAAAGTTTCTCAAATTTGGCGATACATATCGCATGCTGATAGCAAAATACGAGCGTAGCGTACAAGATCTATGGCGTTACGTTTCGTAACTTGTGTCTAATTCCGCTTAACCCGGGGCTAGGGGCCGTATGAACCCATGTACTTCAAGATCCTCATG
>JAVTVY010046455.1:0-21385 GCA_036873755.1 Hanleya hanleyi
ATTTGAATATTCCAATCTTATAGTGTATGGCGCACAGCCATGTATCGTTGCGATTCTCTTCGTCTCTTTTCCCGTTGCTTCGGAAGAGTAATTAGCACTGGAATAAACTTAAGTGAATAAATATGTAAGGCACAAACATGGCGTACATATTGTTAAAACCCCCAAAGTTTGAATCAAAATATGTACGGATATGCCGTTACCCAGGCAACGTGACTGATTGCTCATGTTATGTTCTCGAATAAATATTTGCACTATCATTTCGACAGACTGAGAAATGCGAACGGGGATGCGTGAGTTTGTTTAATACATTACTCAGTAGACTTTGACGGAAAGTTTGCCATCAGAATATTGTTGTTATAAATGCATTTTTCATGAGTGGTGAATACTGATTGAGCAATAATGAATTGCATGCATCGGTACATTTATAGACGGTACACAGTGCTCAAAGTGATATATAATTGTTTCCCGAGCTTTTATTCAGGTACACGCGTGTCTGTTTATCCATAATTTAGAACAAACATAAGTAGCCCATTAACGGTGAATCTATTCAAATACTGCTCGTTCATTTACACATACATCCTGCTATGTCCACTCCACGAGAACTCAGAGTCACTGGTATCACTTATCCGCAGGTGTATCTTAATGGGATATTTCGTCTTCTCATCGCTGTACTCAAGGCGTTAACCTATACGTAATGACAACACAAATCGGAATTTTCTGGCTTTAGCCATCTTACACATGCATTGGTTGTGCGTGCCATATGATCAGCGGTATTAGTATAATTAGTCAGCCCAATTAACACCATTCCACAAGTGCTTTTCTGCCACCTCTGTTTCATTTCAGGTTTGTACTTCGGTCTCTGTATCGGGCTCATCGCACTGTCCACTACGCTTAGCGTTTTCATCCTCCATCTCCACTTCCGGGGATCACGTGGTTTCCCGGTGCCATCTTGGTTGCGGTACTTGATAATTGGGAAGATTGGATATATCTTATGTTACGGGAGTTTGATCGAGAAGACTACCAACAGACTTCCACTGGATAAACCGAAATTCAATTGGCCCAAACCCCAGAAGAATGCTGCGGGAACGGTGAATAATTTAGCAATCATTTACATAACAAATTTAAATCTGCTTAAATCGATTATGCTCGAGAGCAGATTGTACGGTTGGGTTTGACAGGGTTCTGGTTTATCAAGGTTTAAAATAATTTAAGTTTAGTTATTATTACCTTGGACAATGTCGGTATCTAGAGGTTAGTCGGTTTACCCAGCAGGTGTCGATATTCATAGAATTCACTGTATGTTGTAAGACTCGCATATCTGCAATATTACCTGACGCGAACGTTTTAACCTGTGGGTGGGGGGAGGAACATTCTTTTCCCGAATATTTGTCATTTTCTTCTGTTTAGAAACTTGAGAAGTTTCACTTTATCAGGGGCGTATGAAGATCTTCGAAAGTGGGGGGTGTGGGGGGTGGGGGGTATCACAACTATGAAACATGCCACTATCCCGGGCAATTCTATAGGGTCCGAAAGGCATACTCCGCCCCCCCCCCCTTCCTGGAAAACAATTAAATTATTCTAGGCTTCACTTCCGGCAATCTGGCGCATTTTGAGCACTTGTTTGAGATAATATGCTTCCCTATAGCTGGCGTTTTTACAGTAATTATTTTTCGAAAGGTTGCGAGGGCAGATCTGGCGAAAGGTGGGGGGGGGGGAGTCGAGTATCACAGCCCAACAAGGGAGGGTCCAGGGGCAGCATAGGGCCGGTAAGCTCCGGGTGCTAGATCGCCGAAGATACCTTCTAAGTTTTTTCACGGAAATAAATCTGAACATAATTTATGCAGATTTATGGTTCTATTTTCACGTTTGTTTCGCATTGATAAGCACACATCCATATTGATAAAAGCACATCTCACTCTTAAGTTCATTTAACTTGATAGTTATATAAGCACACATTCACATCATAGAGCATTATGAACCAATACGCTAACCGATAAGATTAATTTACACACAGTTAAAATAAGGAAATTCTCAAAGGCGTGGGTCCATGGGTCGCCTAGGCCCTGGAAGCTCCGAGGTCCTAGATCACCGGAGATGTGTTCTAAACGTTTTCCTGAAAATAAATCTGAACATAATCAATATTGAAAAATATCACACCTTATGCTTGACTCCATCTGACGTGCTGGTTCAAGAAATACAAAACATCTAGGCGACACATGGAGCGGTCGCGGCGAAAATGTCTGATTTTAGATATATATTGAACCTGCAACTTAAATAGTAGGCCAACAAACCATATGGATAAATGATGATCTGTTCAATACACCTAACCCACATTCGTTTATTTTACAAATCATTTCAAGACATCATCAATTATATTCCTATGGTTTCCTGGTTTCATGGGTGTTCGGACCCCCGTGGCCCAGTAGATCCGCCCATGGTTTCTAATTTCAATTTTATTTGATATTTTTACAGCCGATTATACAGTTTGGGAATTTGAAAGAACGTTTGCCATTCGAGAACAGCTGAAGCATGCTCTAACACCATAATCCCTGGTCATGGTTCGTCTATCAAATCCGAGCCATGAAGGATAGCTTGCACACCACAATGAATACCAGCCACTCGAATCGGAAATATTCCGGGGCGCATCCCTGAAATCATGGCCTCTCGGAGCATGTCCATATTTGAGCAAATTAGGCGGCATATTTCGTCTCCTTCTGGTTGCTTTGAAGTCATACGTATCCGTGACTGTTTTGAACTAAGAGACGCCACATGTTGTTTCCAGGAGGACTTCAAAGAGTTTGGTCTCCAGCTTTTTCTCCGCATAACATGGGCCTTCGTCTAAATATACCTAGATACCAGGAAGGTGGCGTATTGCACAAAACGCCGTTCGTTCATTGGCTGATAATTTAAACTGACAGTTCCAGTAATAACTGTACAGCCCGAATTTGCCTGCAGGGCATAGTTTGGAGTTACGGAATATACAGAATTATAGAGGAAGCATTAACCCGTGCAAAACAGAAACAAAACATTGTTCATCTTACTCTATGAAGTTGATTGTATTTTTCACTCCCCTGGCAGCGTTCAGGACTAAACAGTGGAGGGTGGTGGATAGAGGGTGTTGTGCCTCCCCCTCCCACCGCGCTTCCTACGCCACTGTTTTTCTTATTAGATTAAGCTCCAAATTAACCTGTGATCAATAATGACTGCTCTGTGCGTGTCACAGTGGTGTCATTTCCCCATAAGGTGTGTGCTTAACTGATGCGCGAATTGAGGGTTTTTTTTATTAAAAGTCTTACGGCAAAAATAACTAAAATATTTGCAAACACTAGAACCCTTATTGGTTTAAAATGGTCATTTCCGCCTCCAACTCCATCTCCACCACATGTCAGACAGATTGAAATTCAGGCAGTTCATCTTTACAGTCCGATCATGGAAGATCCTGTTTTGTTTTGGACAGTTCATTAAATGTTTTAAAGATGACGATATTTCGTGACAGAAACACTTCGCTGTGGTTATGAAGATTAATCAATTACTCACACTCAAACGTCAGATGATTTTCTATTGCAATTTCTCATCACTCCAGCTTTACATAATATTGTCGATTATCTCCACTTCAAGTCGATTTTCTCGAGATCTCAGTGGACAGCGATTCTTGCCCGAAGACTAGATTATTGCGATATTATTTTATGAATCATATCTGAAGTATTAACCAAAGTATTGACCGTACGCTATCGATCTTTCATGAAACATGTTATCGTCGGTAAGTGAAATTATTGATCTACTTTCTTCGTTCCAGGTGGAACTCGTGGCGGTGGAGCCCAACCAGACTCCGAACGGAGTGAATTCCACGAAAGGTCAAGTGACCAAGGCAAAGAGTTCGATATACCGTCATGATAATTACGTATTAAATAAGGAGAGTAAACCGGCCATTGATGATCTGGGTGTTTTACACAGACACATAGAGGATAAGGAGGAGAACGAGAAGGCCATTATTCAAGACTGGATTCTTGTTTCTCTCATCCTGGATCGACTATTCTTTGTGATCTTCTTCGTGGCCAATATAGCAGCAGCAGCGTTTGTGTTCAGTAATATTTCCAGAATCCGCGTCTGATCCAAGATGGCCGCTATATAATACCGAATTGTCTGAGGGATTACGTCGATTCATCTGCACTGTCATACAACATTGAACATATAACCTGGGAGGTTCCGCTGTCAGTGTCATAACTTGATCGGACAGGTCCAAATACTTTTACAAATGTACGGTATATATCTGGTTCCAGAGCTTCGGTGTTTGAAGGTTACAGGTTTAATATTTCGTCTTAACATATTTTGTATAATATAAAGACTTAAAAACTAAACATCACAACAAGTCATTTGTTTACAATATTTACATGAACTACATGTAATTTGCACCTTTATCTACCTTATGTAATCATCAGACTGAATCATTTTCGCATGCAATTTGATCTCTGCAATTTTGAGTATTTCTGTGGTTTAAAGCTGGTGTTTGTTTTTTTAATTGAATTTTATTCACCAACTAATTTAAATAATTATTTTATGCATACAGATATATAGCAGTGATAGTATGATAGGTAATAGTCAGCTGGTATATTGTTGGCGGGAATAAAGCCACATGGGGCTTGTTCTATCCCAAAGAATATTAAGAATAAAGTTTGAATGTACGAGACAATATAGCTGGTGAAATCAACATATTGTTACGGGTATCGACTCGTATAAAAAATACCATTGTAAAAGCATGGTAAAAACCATGGTGTTTTGTCCCTTTTACCATGGTATTTTTACCATGGTAATTGTGAATACCATGGTTTTTACCATGGTTATTGTGAAAAAACGTGGTTTTTTTACCATGGTCATCGCTAAAAACCATGGTTATTGCAAAAACCATGGTTTTTTTACCATGGTTATTGTAAAAACATGGGGTTTTTTACCATGGTCATTGCAAAAAACCATGGTTTTCTTACCATGGTTATTGCAAAAACCATGTTTTTTACCATGGTTATTGCAATAACCACGTTTTTTTACCATGGTTATTGCAAAACTCATGGTAAATTTACCGCACCCTGAAAACCATGGTAAATTAACCATACCCTGAAATCCATGGTAAAATTACCATACACTGGAACCATGGTAAAACTCCCATATCATGAAATCCATGGTAAAAACTGTCATATCATGGACTTCATGGCACTGCTCCAACATGTTCAATGAAACAGATTCATTCACCATGTAGTAGAACGAATTAACCTTAGAAGGAAAATGTCCACACTTGTAAACCTTAATAGAGAGTTAAGAGCTGAGAGATTGGTTGTAGTTAAAATCTTTTTAATTAATGCTATAGAGAAGTCATAAAAACAAGGCAATATCATGAGCACCTAAGTTAACCGGAAAGAGCAAAGACATTTAGTATATGAAAGAAACATGACATTGTGATAACATACATATATAAATTGAAACAGAGCACGACTATAAATGAATATAAACAGAGCACGTTGAGGTAGAATTTTAGCAGCCAAACTAAGATTTTCCCTGTCTTCTTCTCATCGTCTTCGCTGCATTGCTCAACTTCTCCCGCATATAATGTTTCACACTCGATACTGTTTCTTCCTTGAAGTATAACTGGACTGTTCCTGAAATTCAAAATTAAATGACATATAGAAACAAGACATATTATTGAGTTAATTTATACAACACGAATGTTGTTACTGTTTTATTAATATAAAATTGATAATGTAATATTAATATTGAATTGGTTTACATTAATATTAATATAAAATTGATAATGTAATATTAATATTGAATTGGTTTACCGGATATGGTCATTTGGTGTTGAATCTATACAATGTTGCAGTTTGTTCATAGAATTATATGAGTACAAATATATTCTTAACTTAAACACACTATATGTTTAAAATCGATTTAAATACTCGATTAACACATCGGAAATTAATTAAAAACGTCTAATTCAATATACTCACGTATAATTTCGGCCAACTCTCCAGCATTCAAAGCAGGCTTGGATATCTAGCCATTTTCCCTCTTCCCTCCGGTCACCGAATGTGATGCCAGAATCTCATCTGTGTATATGCCATGGAGTAGTGAATTTGTCAGCTTTCTGGGGTCAGATTTGTCTGAGCGATGTATCACACGTTGGGGAATGACAAACTAAAAAACAGAATAGGAATATACTGATAAACATGGTGTTGGTGGTAAACATTCATATACATATCAAGCTTAGGCAATGTTAATTACCAATATACATTCAAGACATATTGGCGTGAGATAGATGCACGTAAATAATACAATAAGGGGTACTACGTTTTGTAATCTGGTAGTGAAATAATTAAAATATCTTAAATGTTAGCTGGTTTTTAATTTGTTTGTGAAGTGTAATTTACCAAAGAATCTTGTGTAGTATTGGCTTGGGGCGGAGTGGTGCTTGCTTCCGGCTGGTTGCTGTTGACTTGAGGCTGGGTGTGGATTTCAGTCTGACTGTGGGTTTCGGTCTGGTTGTGGGTTTCGGTGTGGCTGTGGACTTGTGACTGGGTGTGGATTTGTGACTGGGCGTGGACTTGACGTCGAAAGGGTGGTGGTGGACTCGGTGACCGCGGACTGGAAGCACCTGGTGATAACCGACTCGGCGAGGGATGAGAACGAGGTGCTTGATGCTGTCGGTTTTCAATGAGGTCGGTCAACTTCGCAACCAGCGATGGAAGATCTGTGGGGAAACAAACAAGCGTAACATAGAGAGATTGACAGATGCATAAGCAAATGTAATAAAATATGACTAACATAAGCAAATGTCTCTATACTTTACTTCTAGGTATATCTGTCCTAAAACCTAAAATTATATTATTGATTAAACTGTAAATATCGACGGATATGAATTGTGTGCTAACCTGCCAAGGACGACACTGTAGAACAATGTCCGATTGGTTGTCTGTAGGTCCCTGACAGCCTTCCTCAGTTCTGTCACCTCCAGTTGCAGCTGGTGGAATTCGTCTCTCGGTGCTTGACTGGTCGCCTACAATAAGAAGACATCACAACATTACAGTCAGATTTTAAGACTAGATTTTCACTTCAACTTACAAACGTATATGTCAACTGTTGTAAAAGTAGCTGCTACCAGCACAGCACAATCTACTACATACCGGTACCTAAAATATTTGTTATGCTTTTGTGTAAAAATATACCCTAAAAAAATTATATTATGTATATAATAGTCTTACTTTTTTTATTTCTGTTCTTTTCTTTAAAACAGAGAGTATGTCTTTCTCTGCCCTCTTCTCGCTGGACATCTTGCTCTTTTTCGGCATCTTTTTCGGTCTAGTCTCAATCTAAACAAATAATAATAATAATTGGAATTATACACAAAATGTATCAATTCTAATTTGATACAGATCAGAAATATATAGAGCAATGAATGTAATTACATGCTGTCAAATTGGTGAACTGGCATATGTTGACAGTTACTTCAGATGTGAAGCATTGAAATTATATTTCCTGTGAACTAATTATTAGAATATTTATTTTCGTTAGTGTGTGAACATGTCATGAAAGTTAAATGACTTACCTCATCCTCTGAGCTTGTTGATGGTCTCCTCGTCACTGTCTTCTTGCCCCGTTTACCTCGACCAAGTTCACCTACATGTAGGCTCTCACGGATATGATCGATATTCTCGCCATCCAGCAGTCTATCAAGCAGGTCTTTCAGCGGAGCACGTTCATCTGAAATGCAAAAATTTAAATCAATTAATGGTACTATAAAAATTATATAAACTGAATTCAGGTGCAAATTTGCATATAAAATACATATAGCTTATTTTGAAATACACCACATATTGAAACAGTATGACAGTTACATGATAATAACTGTAAAAATAAATAACAGATCAGGTTCAGGGTTTTCCTTACCATCAAATCGCAAAACTTTCGCAGCAACAACATTCATCTTGCCTCAGTAGCAGGACTACGAAAGCTGGTGATTGTACAGCTTTTGGCTGTAGTACCCAGTGTTCATTGTCCTTAATGGAATCGCTTGAGCTTCAACGATTTTTGGGTGAAACAGTTCATTGTAGAAAATGTGAAATGTATCAAAGATTTTGTGTTCAAGGAAAACTATTAACAACTTCATCTTACTCAAATCAGTTCAAGCGAGATGATTCAGTTGTTCAACTGAAAGACGGTTCTCTAGGAATTGTCAAAAACTGTTTCTTTTGTAAACCATTTTGTACATGTACTGATGTGGATTATTGCACTTGCCAAAAAGAAATGTTTGTTATCCTGACCGAGGTGGATATAAGTAGAATCCAACATGTGTATGATGACTATGTTAACCTAGATCTGGCAAGACGATTCATTCCAGTCAAACAAGGCCAAAACATTTTTGTGCGTGGGGCTGTTGACATTTCATGTAAATGCATCATTATCCAATATGGAAGACAACAATATCTGATAAAACTATTGAAAGTTGACATTGATTAATAGATATGGTCTCGACATCATTTTGACATAAGAATATATATGTCATTAACTTAGCTGCATCATGTAAATCATGTAGTAATATTTACATGGAGTGAATTAGTTATGAATTGTTATCGATCTTAATGAAAATTATATCATTTATGTCATGTATTTGTAACATTTACATAATTGACGCTAACATTTGTATGAATAAATATGAAAGACATTTCTTTAAACTGTTTTCTCCACATAAATTCTGGTTAAATTAAAACATTGTGCTAATACAATATACAGGATTACCATGTTTCACCCTGCTGTACAATGTATAGGGCTTACCCTAATTGCCACACTTTTACTGTGCCAGGAAAAGGAACACAGTAATTATGCACTGCGTTTATCTGGCGTTATATATATAATTACCTTATGAATCTACAGAAAAGCATAAAACCATGGTCAATGCACCACAGTTTACCTTATTTACCCTGCTTTAATGTGAATTTGTGCCAGCAAATGTAATTACATTGTAATTATATATACACCATGCCTTGCCTTGTGCTACCATGCATGCTTCATCCTTGAAAGTCACACAAAGCAGAAAACCATGGTCATTATGCACCATGGTTTACCCTACTTACTATGCTTCACCGTGTAAATCTGTACCATAAAATATTACCATGGTAATTATACACCACGCCTTACCTTGTTTTACCATGGTTTACCATGTAACGTCACACAAAGCAGAAAACCATGGTCATTTTGCACCACGGTTTACCCTATTTACCCTGCTTTACCATGTATTACCATGGTACAGCTAACCATGATAAATTTGTACCATGGATTACATGGTAAACCATGGTAAAAATAACCACGGCAAAAATGTACCATGGTTTACCATGCAATTACCATGGTACAGCAAACCATGGTAAATTTATACCATTGATTACCATGTATTACCATGGTAAACCATGGTAAAATAACCATGGTAAAAATGTACCATGGATTTACCATGGTATTGCATGGTAAACCATGGTGCATTTTCATAAGGGAATGTAGTTAAAATACACTATAATGATCCACAGAATATACACCGGTCAGGATAGCAGTATAGCAGGAGGTTATGTACTTCTCGGACAGCTTAGTATCTTCCCGATAAGATACTTTGATAATAAATTTGGATTTCTGACACCACAGATATAAAATAGATATCCCAAGATGTTACCAATATTTCAAAACAACTATGATGATGTCGTTGAGATGTTTCATCAGTAAATATTACCTTCTCAATAACGACCTTGCTGTCTCGTACTCCTTAACCCGGTTGAGATATTTTTAAGTCTGATTTGACCAATAATCAAATGTTAATGTTGGTCCAATCCACCCACATATAATAGAAGAAGTTAACTCCAGTATTACAAGGAACATGCCACACTTTTATTCTTTATATTTACAGGACAAATTCCTCTTCAATGTATAACCAATAAATGCAACTTACCAGCAAACAAATAGTCATTTGACTGTCGTAAATTATCACACCATTTTCTTCTATCATGACATATGCAGCTTTGGTTATGAAAATAAACGTGACCACAAAAGCATCGGACCACACGATTTAAACGCACTATAACCGTGGAATGCGAGCGCATTGTGACATTGTTGCCGTTTGCTGCATGTTGTACGTGACCAGCGGGCATCTCTGAATTTCTTCCTGTATACTGTCAGACAAAAACAACATCGCCAGTCAATCCGAGTGGAACACTGAACTGAAATGATTGGGTGAGTTTGTTTGTCAGAATCGCAGTTTAGATGTTTTTTTTTCTCTCACGTTATTTATATTCAAGACTTCAGGAAGGGAGATACATCTGACTATCGCTACATCTGTGTCAGCTCCTCTGAATCATGAAATGGAAATACATCTCTATGACTACGGTAACATCGGCTATTTGTGGAAGTGTGGGGAAGTCTGACTTTCGCTTGTTTTATCAAGCTTTCGTCATACCTTAAATGAAGCAGTGGACGCCTGATTCACATCTCAAGAAAGGCTGGCACTTCTTATCGTCTTATGGCATCGGTTACTCCATCTACAGTTTCTTCTGTTTGCTTTTGGGGGATTTTAAAAGCAGGACATATTTGGGCTCTCGCCCAAAGCAAAGTGAAGTCAAATGCAAAGACTGCGCAATTTATACCTTTCCCACCGCTGTGGTCACGTGATATTCAAGTACTCTTCAGACCGAAGTTTTGACCGACAACAATTGCGTATAAACGAATGTTTCGATACAGAAACCCTCTTTATGAGTTATCTAGCAATTAGTTAACCCTATCTGGCCTGGGATATTTGGGGTGTGTCGCAGTGTGTGTGTGGGGGGGTGGCTTGTCTACCACTAAGGCTAGAGCGCTGAAACTTACCACACAGTATCTTTGTTTTAACCTCTACCGGGAAATGTAAATAAAATCCAAGATGGCCTTCATGGTGACATCACAGTGGAGTCATCTTCTCCGAAGCCATTGTCATCTTCTCCGAAGCCATTTTTCGGCCTTTTTGGGGTCGATTTTTCGAAATTTTCATTTTTCTCTCGCCAAAAATCAAATAAAATATAGAATAATTAGCTTTGCATAAATAAAATACTTTCAAGGCCTTTTAGGCAAGGAAAATGTGAAGAAATGGAGCGAAAAGTTTGAAAAACACGACTTTCGCGGATACCACATGGCCGCCATTTTGAATTTACCCATGATCCTCTGCCCGGGGATATATGAAAATTGGCTTAAAATGACCCCAATAAGATAAGCTTAAAAGTCACCAAGTTTCAGCCTCCTCGGTTGTGTCGTTTCGGAGCAGCAGAGAAAAGTTCACTATTGGGGGGGGGCACTTTCCGCCCCGCCCCCCCCCCATGCCAGGTAGGGTTAATAATTCTAGATCATGAATACACAAGCAAACACAGTGTTCGTATGCCAATCAACAGAAGAGAAACACAACTATATTCGAGAGAGTATAATTTCGTCAACAAGCCTAGTAATCCCACAAGGATTAACTGGCCGAACAACAATCTTCTTAGTTGTAGCTGGAAGTAGTGAGATAGTGGAATAGACTCAGACAACACATCAGCCATAAACACACCGGTGTCATCTAAACAAATGACACAGTCCACTTCCACAGCAGGTTTAACATCACGAAAAGCTGGTGGTACCTCAATCAGTTTCGGAACCGTCAGTTTCGTGGCAGACTTCAAATGTTCACGGGCGATATCATGCGCATGCTGCATCCGATCACGCAAAAGATCGACATATTCACCGTAACATGAAAATTCATCTCTCACATTTGAAACGCCAGAATCGAACGTCACTTCAGCGGGTAATCGAACCTCTCTACCTCGCATCAATACATTCGGTGGCAAAACAGTAGCTTCATGTGCTGCTTCTAAGTAACCCAGATGCAGATCCCATTTCCTCTGCTGGCCTCAAAGGTAAGTTCTGATCATCCGTACTAAAGTCCGATTAAACCGCTCCACATTCCCACTACCATGTGGGTGTCGTCGCGATGTTCTGGTCTCCCTAATCTTCAACAGACGAAATAATTCCACAAATATCACTGCGATAATTCGACCTTTGCTCACTGTGGATGTCAAGCGGACAACCAAACGACTGATCACTTCACCAAGTATCTCCTGTGCAGTGGTCACAGCTGTTTGATCTGGCACAGGAAGAACTTCAACCCAATTTGTGAAGTAAGCTGTTACCACTAAGATATACTTATTTCCTCTAGGCGCGTCAGGAAATGACCCGAGTATATCTGTCGTTAGACGGTCCAAGGGTGCACCAGCTCTCATATATCTCCTAGTGGAGCTCGTGGCCAATAAGACAGTGGCTTAGTTGCACTTCATCTATCACATCTCATCACCCAGTTATTTACATCTTCCATCAGACCCATCCAGCAAAATCTCTATAAGATTTTATCGCGTGTTTTTTTATAACACACAAATGTCCAGCAAGAACAGAATTCTGCATCTGCTTCAGCACATACTCACGCATGAATCTAGGCACGAGGAACTGCCAAGGCACTCCATTGGAATCTTTCCTCACAAAATGTCGAAATAGGACCCCGTCCTTCAACTCCACTCCCAACAGTTCCAGTAATGTCTCGTCACTGGACTGGCGCCACACGCTATCACTCCATACGGCATTTTGCCGTCATCCATCCACTTCAAAATGAGTGCAATATCAGGACCATCAAGCTGTCTCCTATGTAGTTCTGCCATGGAAAATCCTTGCACCCAAGAAGTCTCGGTTACCTTCCTGGTAACACTCCTACCGTGGACATCAAATACGGCATGTGGTAGGTACTCAATACAATTCGTCAATCGCATCCCACATGCCGAAGTGATTGTCTTGAACACCATCTTCATGCAGAAATACGCTGTAAACTTGAACACTGCTACAATATAGTGGAAGAATGACTTTATAGGCACCTTTGACTCTACAACATTTCCCGTCTGCACATACGTTAATTTTTGAACCGACTGTTCCACATCATCTTCAAACTGAACTTTGCATCTCAAACATTCGTTTTAGGCATCGTGAGCAAGGTCCGCTTTTTAACTCGTTACTATTATTGGCATTCGAACATTCAAATTCTCTTGAGTTTGGACAGCGCGACATTCCATCGGCGTTTCCATGTTTATTCCCCGAACGATACACAATTGTGAAATCAAATGCTGATAGTGTCTCTCATCCACCGTGCTATGCGATTCTTTGGTTCTTTGGGTAGACTGAACAGCCATTTCAGAGCCTGGTGATCTGTTTGCACCAAAAATTTCCTGCCGAGCAGGTACTGTCTGAAATACTCCATAAAATATTTCACAGCTAATAGCTCCCTATCCGTCACACAATAATTACGCTCGGCTTTGTTTAGGGATCAGCTAGCATAAGCTAACACCCTTTCTCGGCCACCTTGTACCTGCGACAAAACTGCACCAATGCGAACATCACATGCATCAGTGTCGAGAATAAACCCACCAACATCCCGTGGATATCCCATCACGTCTGGACCGTCTTCCAACGCTTCTTCAAGATCATCAAGGGACTTCTGGCATTCTAATGTCCAACAGAATAGTTATTGTTCTTGGTAAGCTCTGTCAATGGAGGCGCCATCTTTGAGAAGTCTTTTACGAAACGCCTTTAATAACTTCTCATCCCCAGTATGGCACGAACATCTGGGACATTCGTTGACATTGGCCAGTCTCTTATCTTCTTAATGTTGTCGGAATTTGGTAGAACTCCATCCTCTGAGATATCCTTTGGAACATCTGGCACTTAATTGTCTTCAGTTTAAGACCAGCCTGTCTTATCCTTTCTAAACTTCTTTCAGTCGGATCAGGTATTCCTCAAAGGTTCGACCGAAAATAACCAAATCGTCTTTGTAAATAATACATCGGGTCCACTGCAAACCAGCGAGAGCAGGTTCCGTCACGCACTGGAACGTTGCACTTGCGTTGTATAACCAGAACGGCATTGTAGTATTCTCATAGAGACCATACTTTGTTACAAACGCAGTCTTTTGTATGTCCTCTTTCTTAACCGGCACTTGGTTATAAGCTGACGTCAAATCCAACGTCGCAAACCAAGAGGCACCCCAACTGCATCTAGACAATCTTGTGTCCTGGGAATAGGAAAAGCATATTCTTCTGTGACCGCATTTACACTTCGAAAATCAATACATGGCCTAATAGAACCATTTTTCTTTCGTATTAGAACTATCGGTGATGCCCATGGAGATGCCCATGTATTTATAGACCCCTGCTTCTGTAACTTCTGCAGTGCCTTAAGATCTTCTCCCGAAAATGCTAATGGTATTCTACGTGGAGGTTGTTTTACAGACACCGCATCAGCGGTATTAACGGCGTGCTCTGTTAGATGAGTAAGCCCACCGTTAAATTCATCCCGAGAAAAAAACATCTTGATATTCGTTCAACACGGCCGCCACAGTAGCATGCTTGCTTGGAACTACTTCTTTCATCGCATCACAATACAGTTCTTGTAAATGTGTTGGAACTACTTTTACTCCCTTCACCTTGGTACAGCCAGCTACTTTAGAATCACCACGTTTCGTTTTTCTGATCAAGTCACCGGTTTCCTCCTCAAGGTCATCTTTGACATTGGCTATTACCGTTACCTCCGGTTCTATTTCCTCTGCGTAGCCAGCACAGGTATCCTGTTTGATCGACTTCGCTTCCAAGAATGCATTCAGAACCCTCATCTTCACTGTATTATTAATATCAGCATCCACTAAACAAGAACCAACAACAAGTGAATGAGATTCAGTAAAAGATAAAGACGGCTCAATAAACAAAATTTGTGTCATGAACAACATCAACTTTATTAACAAAAACATCGATAACAGGTTCACTCATGGCGGGTACAATATAATGATCAGCTGCTTGGACTCGTCTCACTCTGGGAGTGTGTACCTGCTCCAGTGGAATAACTACTCCATTTAATATCATCTTCCCTTCACTAAGCAACAAATCAGCCGGTTCACTCTCTCTCATCTGCAAGATATCTGTCCCTAATAGCACATCGTCTTCTATCTCCGCTACAACAACCTCATGCTCTAATTCAAGCGATCCCAAGAAGATCTCGAATACTGCCCTGCCCTCATAATCCATCTTCCGATCGTCAGCGCATGCAAAACTCCGAATACCCGAAAGCTTCAGTTTAGGACGTCTCTCCACGGGTATGTTAGAATATACTCGGTTGGAAATGATAGTCGCAGTCGCACCAGTATTCACGATGTAAACTACGTCTTGTCCCTGCAAAGCACCGTTTATGTACACTCCATCATATTTCTGCTTCTCTCATCTGGCGAATTCGACATCAAACGGATTATTTCTATCCGCATCCGGAGTCTTCCTAGTATCAACATCTGGTGGGCCTAAACTCTAGGGGACCGCCCCTCGGCCTTCTAAACCGGTCCCTGGTAGTTTGCTGAAGACCTCTGATTAAAACCAGAACCCCTTGTCATATCCTGTGAAATACCATACTGGTTTCGCTCACTCTGCTAAATAAATGGCTTAGCAGTTACCTGTAGCTCACCAGAGACATGGTATATACAGTCTCTCACGTAATGGTCCCCATCATATCGATAACATCCTGTAAACTTAGTGAAATTTTTACAAGGTTGTTGTGCCTGGACGTCACCATGAGATGGCGGATTTCGTCTCTCAGGGAGATTTCGTCTTGGCTTGATTAGCGCCTGATGCTTATCAGATAACTGCTCAACTTGCTTCTTCAGAGAATCCATCATTCGAGAAAACTCTTGACTGAGTTTCTGTACCTCTGCGGCACATCTGTTAGATTCCCCATTCTCCTTGGCTTCCTTCTCCTTAGTTTCATCTGGTTTACTGGGTCTTGTCTTCCCTTTATTCCAGGATTTAGTATTTGCACGAGTTTGAGGTGCCGTTCGAATAACTGCCTCAGATTATTGAGTCTCTTCACATCTAACATCGTTCTGGACATCATCAGAATCAGAATCAGAATCAGAACCGAATAACTCGCATCGGCTTTTTTGACCCTCAGTCACCAGATTCGCTTGGGGTAATACGCCTCTGAGTCTCGACAAAATTACCCACCTTATAAACAGCCATATCAATATCACTGGGTTCCTTCACATATTTCACATGGAACCGTGCTTTATCCTCTGAGGTAACCGTCCAAAATGCCCTAGCTAAGTTTACATACGAATGTTTTAGCCGTATGTAGAAAATGAGATTTGACAGTGCTCCAGCGATGTTTTATATACATCGCCACACTATTGTGTTAGTGTGTTATATCATGTAGTTATTTGTATTGTCACTGTGTTTGTATGTTCATGCCATTAGTCCCTCTGGGGCACAAATGTGCAATAAAGTATTTGATTTGATTCTATTAGCCCCATCGAGACATTGCCGAAGTAAGACTTCTTTACGAGTTTTACGGTCTCGATCAGCCTGAGCTTTATCGTAAGGTCATTTCAACTCATATTCCTCTGCACTCTCGCCGACTTTCTGCACCCGCTTACTGAATTGTGCCCCATATCACTGAACCATCTCAATTCGTCTGAACCTATGATCCAGTTCCTCGATCAAAGCTACAAAATCAAACCTTCTGTGACAGTTGACCGTATGCAAATTCACTAGCTTTTCCCTGCCTGGGAAGCAATTCACACAGTTTTTCATCAGTTGACCAGCCATTCAAGGTAGCCACATCTTCGAATCGGTTGTACCAAACCTCCCAACGTTCTAGCCCAGTGAAAGCAGGAAGTTTCGCACCATGATTCGATAGTTTACGTCTATTTCACCTGACCGTTATAGGACTAGTTTCGCTTCCAACTTCTTCAAAATCATTATTTTCATCACTACTAGAAGACGCATTTTGACTCTCAGATCTGCTTTGCATTTTACTCCACTTATATAATCTGCTGAAGTTGCTATGGTTAGCATCGGAATGTCCGTTCACAGTTTTCGTCCCTCTAGAGACCTCACATACATTTCTGATAACACCTTTCATCATACCAGGTAAATCAGTCATTGCATCTTTCATGACACTCCCTACCACGTCTGTCAACTCGCGTCTCATATCAGGTAGGTACGTATTACCGCTTTCCGCAGCCAGTGTGTAACGTGCCGAAAAATTCGGTTGGAAGCTCCTAAAATCATTGACTGCACTATTAACATCTCACTCTAAGATCAGAGGATTATCATCCTTCTCGACCAATGTAGATTCCATCTGGCCGTCATTTAAAATTGCATCGGCACCATCAATTTCACTCGTATTGGGGTTTTCTCCCAGTTTAAGTTTACCTAACCCAGTTCGTCTATCACGTCTGACTCGTCGTCCAACTTTATCACCCTCCATGGTAATAAAATAAGACTCACGATGAACTTCTCATTGGTAAAAAAAAATCAATCTGATGGGTTAGCATCACAGGATCCGTCTTTAAAAGGGTGTTTGGATCCCACTTCTGACACCAGAGTAATCTTACGGGTATCGACTCTGGTTACAGTATAATGCAGTTAAAATACACTATAGTGATCCACAGAATATACACCGGTCAGGATAGCAGTACAAGTCACACCTGTTTACAAATCTGGGGACAAAAACTTAGCCAGTAATTATAGACCCATATCTGTTCTTCCCTGTCTGAGTAAAATCTCCGAGAAATTAGTTGCCATTAGAATGACACTCTATTTGGTAACATATGAAATTATCTCTCCCATCGAATTTGGTTTCCGGGCTAATCATTCCACCTGTGGTGCAGTGTCCTCATTATACGATAAATTAATTAATGCTAAAGAAGACAAACAATTTACTGTCGCTATGTCTCTTGATTTATCTTAATCATAATAATTATACTGTTAGATAAACTTGAACATTATGGATTTCGCGGAATCTCTAAAGACTGGTTTCGAAGCTATCTGTCATCCCGATCTCAGCGCGTCTGTTGTAATAATGTACTATCTACTTCCAGAAACATAGAGTGAGGCGTGCCTCAGGGATCGATTCTTGGTCCCACGCTCTTCCTTATCTACATTAATGATATATATATAACGCATCAATCTGTCTACATATTATCCTTTTTGCTGACGACACTAGCGTCATCTTATCCGACACTAATCTTGAACATTTAATCGAAACAATGTCAAACGAACTCATTAAACTTCACGACTGGTTCTCATGCAATCTATTGTCTCTCAATGTGAAGAAAACCAAATATATGCTAATCAAACCAGCCAGATCTACTACTCATATTTCACCTAAACTCATCCTTGATGGCAAAGAACTTGAATGCGTCAACACATTTCAATTTCTCGGGATCATCTTTAACGACAAGTTGACGTGGAAGTCACATATTGGATCATTATGCTCAAAATTATCTAGAAATATAGGTATTTTAAACAATATTAAAAATTGTGTAAATAAGAAGACCCTACTAATATTATATTACTCTTTATTCTACTCTTATGTCTCCTATTGCAGCATGGTCTGGGCCAACACCTATCCCACACACCTCCAGCCATTAGTCATTATTCTACTCTTGCGTCTCCTATTGCAGCATGGTCTGGGCCAACACCTATCCCACACACCTCCAGCCATTAGTCATTATTCTACTCTTACGTCTCCTATTGCAGCATGGTCTGGGTCAACACCTATCCCACACACCTCCAGCCATTAGTCATTGTTCTACTCTTACGTCTCCTATTGCAGCATGGTCTGGGCCAACACCTATCCCACACAGCTCAAGCCATTAGTCATTATTCTACTCGTACGTCTCCTATTGCAGCATGGTCTGGGCCAACACCTATCCCACACACCTCCAGCCATTAGTCATTATTCTACTCTTACGTCTCCTATTGCAGCATGGTCTTGGCCAACACCTATCTCACACACCTCCAGCCATTAGTCATTATTCTACTCTTACGTCTCCTATTGCAGCATGGTCTGGGCCAACACCTATCTCACACACCTCCAGCCATTAGTCATTATTCTACTCTTACGTCTCATATTGTAGCATGGTCTGGGCCAACATCTATTCCACACACCTCCAGCCATTAGTCATTATTCTACTCTTACGTCTCCTATTGCAGCATGGTCTGGGCCAACACCTATCCCACACACCTCCAGCCATTAGTCATTCTTCTACTCTTACGTCTCCTATTGCAGCATGGTCTGGGCCAACACCTATCCCCTCACACCTCCAGCCATTAGTCATTATTCTACTCTTACGTCTGCTATTGCAGCATGATCTGGGCCAACACCTATCCCACACACCTTCAGCCATTAGTCATTCTCAAAAAAAGGCGTATTCGCATTGTAACATCCAGTACCACATACCGGAAACCTATTCTTAGAGCTAAATATGCTTCCTATACATACAATAAATGATTATCTTATTCTGATATTTGCACACAAATGTTTCTATCATTCAGTCTTTCTTCCCTCCAGCCTGCAAAATTACTTCACTAAGCTATCCGCTATACACAACTATCCAACCAGACAGGCCAACCTTAATTTATACAGACTATTTTATAAATCGCAACTCTCATTCTATTCTTGTAAAATAAAGGGACCCCGATTATGGAATTCACTACCCGTCAGCCTGAAATCTTGTGCCTTCAAGTATCTTTTTAAATCTAGCTTAAAAAATCCTGTTAAACAGCTTGTGACATGTTAACCTGTTGTACTCACATCTCATTGAAACCGATGTGTCTTACTAGTTATTCATTTCACACTGTACTCTCCTGCAATCTGTGAGTTTTCATTCAATCTTATTCATCACTAGTTAAGCATGCTCAGTTATCTATCCAGCGCGTCACGTCTATATATGTACTTCTGTAACAACTAAATGTTCTTGTTCTAAGCATTAATGCCTCGACAAATTAGCAATAGTGGTGCTTATATCTTATTCACCGCCTCTGTATATATATTAACATTTCCATCAATTGTTTTCAATTTTATTTCCACAAACACTATAGTCCTGTCGCTGAAATTAGCCTATGTATATTCACTTGGTAATTCGGGATAGAACAAGCCCTCTGGGGTTTTATTCCCACCACATATGCGGCTAGCTACTCATTTCTGTATATTCTGTATATCTGTTTCCTCTTGCTGTGTGGTGAATAAATATTCATTCATTCATGTTCATGTTCGCTCAGGTCAACCGATTGGCATTTTCGTCGTTGAAACTTGCCGTTATTTCTGTCGAGTTCAAACTACGGTGGAAAATTGTACGTATATATTTCATCTCCCACTCGTGCATCGTGCTCCATCACCTTAGGTTCCTCATACGGAAGAGCGCAGTGCAATGCTGAGTTCTGAATAGGGGCTGCATGGGGTATGGAAGTGTAGGGGGTCGATAGCTGCTGATTTGTGAGTCGTGAAGTTCTTACAGTGGATAGGGCAACTGGACTTATTCCAGGACGAATCTTGTAGGATTTTATTTCGTGGGATTACATAGGTGGCCAGTCTGTTCTCCACCGCTGTACGAGGCTTCAAATCTACGAACAGGTAGCCGTAGGGCTTGGTCACCGCATCCTGGAAATTTCGCATGAAATGAGTTGTATCTCTAGGATACATTCCAAGCGTCTGGACGGTCATTCACTATTCAGCCGTCATCCATTAAAGAATCTCCGAGCCCATAATCCAATCCAAATTTCACATAACAGCATTAGCACCAACTTCCAAATTCTCCTCCCACGCTTGTATTTGTTGTCAGTCAATAGGTTTGTTGAACAACACGAAGTATATTGGCAGTTTACACTGATATCCCTAGGGGCTTCGTCCTGAGAGAAGAGATAAATGGATCGGCTATTGTCTCGTCCCCTTTTACAACAGCCATCAAATGAACCAGGACGATGACTTTGGTCCGCGCCGGATATAAGTAATATGTCTCGTCCATATCACGAGGAATTCCGGGAATGAATCTCACTTTTTTCATAGGCGGTTTGCCATTGACAATAGCACATTACGATACGTGTCAGAGGATGAATGGTGTGAGATTCCACCAAAATGTTCATAACCCATGACGTTTTCCCACAACCCGTCGGTCCGCTCACCGTATTCGTAAAGGAATGATTTAATACTCTTGTTTGAGACGCAGTGTTGTAGTAGAAAAAGACATTGAAATGGACATTTATGGTGTGCCAATTTCATCTCGCGCGTCGACTTGCAAAAGTCGACGCACGACGTGCGACGCGAAAAGTCGACGTCGTGTTTTGAAACGCGACGTCGCCCTTTCCTTCGCGCGTCGACTTTCACAATGTTAAAGAGATAGGCCATAACTCGACGTCGTGTTTCAAAAGTCGACGTCGCCTTTTGGTCTATCTCTAAGCATTGTAAAAGTCGACGCGCGACGGAGAGGGCGAATTCGCGTTTCAAA
>JAVTVY010046456.1:0-21987 GCA_036873755.1 Hanleya hanleyi
ATCCGATGTGATTGCATGGGGTACTGTAATCCGATGCGTTTGCATGGGGTACTGTAATCCGATGTGATTGCATGGGGTACTGTAATCCGATGTGATTGCATGGGGTACTGTAATCCGATGTGATCGCATGGGGTGTTCATCCCACTACTGTTTCAACAATCTATGTTTTCTTGGATCTCCATGTTTTCTTGGGTGTCCATGTTTTCTTGGATGTCCATGTTTTCTTGGATGAGCCAAAGATATCTTGGGTGAGCAAAAGATAATGGGTAGAAGTCTTATTTACTTCAGTTTGACCATGACCCCATGATTTCTTGGAGTACACTCTACAGTGTTCCAAGTATTTCAGAGAGTCAAAGCAGAAAAATGAAGTCAAGACACTGAACCATTATCCTCATCGGCATCTGTAGCTCCTTCCCATATTCAGCAATCCTCAGATGTCTGTCAGGTCCCAGGAACCCGCTGTTCAGGAGGTGTGGGCTTGTCTGGCTCACCAGAGCAAGTCCCAGAAATTCTCAGAGTTCACTCTTTAATACACTCCAGCCACTAGCCTCTAACCCAAAATGTCGAAAATACCAAAAGCATACTATCGTTAAAACTACTTGGAGAATCTGCGCAATTATCAGATATTTGTGACCGATATTAAATATAGTTTACACAGTTATACAATTTATCCAAGATATGCATCAACTTTCATCTGAAATAAAATACGAACGTCTGATTCAGAGAGTATCACTATCAAAACAACATGGCTGCCTCCGTACAGAGAAGAATAAATTATGCATCTTTTATCATCAATAACTACTGGAATACATCAAACCACAGTTTGTCATGCCATGAATTACAAAGGTAGTACTTTCTTCTAGCTTCGTTATGTGAATAAATCAGTGTAACTTCATTAATTAACGATCTACAGCTCAAAAACCATGGCCATGTGGCACAAACGAAGTATCTCATTACAACAACAACATGCAAGTAAATTCTGCAGAGAGACTGCAGATATCCTCGGAATATTCGTTATCACTGAAAATTATCTGAAATGAACTACAAATGTCAGAACTACAATTAGAGAACACACAAGAGAGATATTCTATAGAACAACAACTTGTAATAAAATTTTTAAAAAATGCAAATACAAACCCAGTAAATTGATGCTCGTCTCAATATGGATAACATACATCGCGGAAGAGCAATCACCAGTTGTTCCAACATCCAAAATGCGAATCTAATCTACCTAATAGAGATAATTAATCAAAACGAAGATTAACGAAGACAATGAACACAGTTTTTTGACGTTGTCTTTTTCTGAAGACTCCATTGGACTTTTCACCTCTGATCTAGTTTGCTCTGATCGTTTCTAAGTTGTTATATTATTATAACTGATCTTTTTTAAAACTATTTCCATCAAGTTCACCTACTCTAATTGATGACCGTTCGTCTGGCCCACATAATCTACTGATGTTGAACATTCGTTTTGCTATCTACTGTTATACATTTATCTATTATTAGTCAATAATACCTCAACTGACATTCCAAGTCTTTTACATAAATTGAACTGTTAGCGCCGTCTCTTTGATCGCTCTTGAACGATCTTTCTACAGTGATTGAGAAAGAATTTTGATGCTATGATTATATTTTGTAGCTCGGTTGAATTTGTCCAATTTTAGCGATGTCCATGCACCAGATCCACAATGAGCTTGATACATCTATGTTACACATGTTTCTGAATATAATACATCGGTCAATCAAGTTGCAGTAAATGTGCGGTTAAACTGAAGAAAGTCTGTCGCCTAAATGCAAGATTTGACAGCTCTAACAGAAAACGAAAACAAACTAATTTGGTTGCTTCGATGGCATCACTTTCTTGAAAGTTACTTGTGGTCGATCATAACATTGATTTTCAAGATTTCTAACCATTTCTCCCATCAATATTTCTGGAGACAAGAAAACATTATTTCCGAACAACTAAATTAATTCCATGCGCCTTTTGCTAAAGAAATGCCAAAATCTGGCCGAAAACGAAAATATTTCAATACCTCTTTCAAATGCAAATTTGTACATACTCATGATCCGTTGCCACTAGGACTTAAAATGACCCGAGTAGGGCAAAGTATGATGTCGAAAAGTCTCAGTTCATAATTCCTTTCCATTTCTCTAAATAGATTAGTGGGGGTCAAGGGTAATTATGACGTCATTGTGACGTCATTATGAAGTCGAAAAAAATTCTAATTTTTTTGCTTTTTTTTATTCTCTAGCGAAAAGATTTAGATTTAATTTGGTGTATAACATCTATCGTTTTGCTTCTTCCAATTATAAACAAATGATTATACGTTCCCCTTGCCCCACAATATTTTTGGAAAATTAATATCAATTACAAGAGTTAGGGTTAGGGTTTTGCTCATCTCCGTAACCACAAAAACTTGAGAGCTGACACTCCGTGACTTTGTAATTTATCATATTTTGAACCTATTCGACAGTTAAAGTTTTACCGCTCAATAACATCCTTGATTGACTTCTATATTAATAATGACATATGCACATGAAAACAAAAACGTGCCCAAGATCTTTAACTGTCTCAGTGTTCATTTCTATGAGATGATAAACAAAAACATGAGGCACGCCTTTTGTTCAAAATATTGGTGACAACTTTAGAAGCCCATACCAGTGGAAAATAACAAGTCTATATTTTCCTTTCAATTCTGAACATTCAGGTTTAGTCAGCGGGAGTCCTCGAACTGTCACATTTCACAACATATATCATTCGATTTGACGACTGCATTTAGTGCAAAAATACCAGCGCCTAATCCGTCATTCAATATTCAGCCGTCGTCCTTTAAAAAAATTCCGTATCCATAATCCGAAGACCTATTGCCATATAACAGCATTAGCACCAACTTCAAAAAAATAAACCATAGTATACATTAAAATAGGCTAGTTTCCTGCAAGACAGAAGCGGACGACATTTTTCAATGATGCCGGAAATACATCATGATGTTAAAAAAATATCAAATCCGTATCGCTGATCAGTAATCCATATGACTTTGGATACTCTAGAGTAGGATGTATCTCTGTCACGCTTTGAATGTGACTGTTCACATGACCAGCATGAGAATCTTCATATGGCCCCAGTCCCGGGTTAATCGGAAGTAGACAGAAGTTTCGAAACGTAACAGCATAGATCTTGCACGCTACGTTCGTAATTTGCTTTCAGCATGCGATATGTATCGCCAGATTTGAGAAATTTTGAGTGGAGGCGCTTGGCGGTTTAGTCCTGTTCTGCAATAATGTTTTTTGACGTTAATTAGAATCGTCACATTCAACACAGGATCTAGCAAATGCTACTAGGCAAGATGCGTATGCGTCATATGTAGATCCCACTGGGATAGTTTACGATGTCGAAATTGTAATCATCTTTTTGTCGCGAAGTCGACGAGAGAAAAGGACCGCTTCATGTTTATAGAGATATAGGTCTAAATACGATGTGTCGTTAGGGCTATCTGTAGCTTCCTTTAATTCCAGTTAAGGTGGATATATATCCTTCACTGCGTCATCTCTAAGAAATTATCCACAGCAATATAGCCTATATTGTCTATAATGTCTATATAGCGCTTGGTGAATGAGAAGGAACGGGCTTTGAATGGATCAGTATTTGAAAGCGCCCGCGCATAGTCGTATTCATAAGAGAACAGATATAGGTCAGCCAACAGGGGCGCACAATTAGTACCCATTGAAATACCTACATGTTTTTGATATATTGTGTTGAAGTCAGGAAATAAACATATATTGTGTTGCACATGACGTCTGTTCATGGATAGTCACACAAGTCCAGCTAATCATATCGTAGTTAGTTATATCATCGCTCTATGGCCGAAATAGCTCTGAACGCGACGTTAAACCCTAACTCACTCACTCTCATACCCAAATTTCACATAGATATTCTTAATGAGAGATTCAAACAACTCTACAAAGAGACATTCCATTAATGATACCCCGTGTATGCTGTAGACCCCAAAAATGCTTTTTGGCTTCTGACATTAATATATCGGCGATCAGTTTTCTTGTACACAGATACTATTAACAGACATAATTAACATTCTTCAGGTCCAAAAACCCCACGCGAGGGAAATTGAACCAATTAATTCCTCGATAGACTGGACAGATCACGTGCGCCAGGACAAAGCCGTATCCCCATAGAGCTAATTATTTTGTATGATATCCTAATAGGGCTAGTCTAAGTGTAAGGACAATACGTCCTGGACGTCCTGTTGGAGAACACTTCGTTGCAAACTAATGGGCTCTGAGACATCATCATCCGGAATCTGTTTACCCGTAGTTCATTGATCAACCTATTCATGTCGTCATAACTCATCCTGAATTGCACAAATCAATACTTTAAATATGTAATATCTGTATTTGATCGAGGCAAACTGTAGAACCTTGATTCAATGATCGAATTACATTATTGTGAACTATCGTTTGATCTGCTACCTGTCGTTTGGAAGGTACGTGCTCAAGTGCTGCTTGGACGAGATAAGTTAATATACTCTAGAGAACGTCTGAGACATCTAAGAATAAGAACTTGCATTCTATAAATACTCCCTTGTTTGGGGCCGTGTTTTTTTGTCTGGCAGTCACATAGTTAATCATTTTTCATCAGATGACTTCATAGAACTATTACATAATTGCTCGGTGATATTTGCATATAATACCGCTCAAGTCGGTGCTAGGGGCGTTGTGGTCATGCTATTCGATATAACCACATGAACAGCTACAATAAAAGCGTGGCGAGGATACAAATCATCACAGGGATCCCGTTTGGTTCATGTGATGCTTTTAGAAATATCCAGTCAGTGTATTTGTCTCTGGGGTCATATGACTTCTTGTCAGTACGCCGGCATCGATTTCTACCACCCTTTTAATGTTGCGTTCAATCCATTTCTATTACCGGATACACGTCCGTGATACGGATATGATGGCAGAAACTTCAAATGTCCTACTGATTTGATAGAGGAAATGTTGGGCTTTTCTCTCTTGTCAGAAAACTTGCTTATATTTAGCTGGATTTGCCTGGTCGGAGTTTGGCAATAAGCTATTATCTAATACTGACATATGAAGAAGAAAATTCTTCTGAGTATTGGACGATCATACTTTTTAATAACGTATGTCTACTAAATGCTCGCGATTCGATTGCAAGCGTTAGATACGATGTTCAGTATCTTACATATAATATCAGAGTGCATAAATGATACCATCTTACTTGCCCTCTATATTCTGAGCCACCACCACGAGCCATTCTCATGGTATAAGATTGTATAACTGTATGTCAGATATGCCATTTGATTGCACTGGGGTTAAAATCGCGGAGCGCAGCTTTTGTGCGTCTGTCTCTCGGCCAATCAGTATCGTCCGCTTGTCAACGGAGTGGAATGTGCTCAGTATGTCATAGTTAAACAAGACCTTGCGTTGTGTGTCTTGGTGCAAACAAAAATAGCATAAAATGTGTTAATTCTGTTACAAGATAAACTGGGCGTATTTCTCATCTCTCTCTTTTACAGATACATACTTCCTGTGTGACTCAAAATCGACACGAATGCGCATGTGCACCGCGTTGTCAGAGTGTTACAGCGACAGTTTAGGAGGTAACAAACTCTGACAATGGTAGAATTCCATGAGCTCGACTGGTTAGACGTATCTGGAGGGGGAATCATACCTATAGCTAGTCGTTGTACGTCTGACAACACCATACCATAACAGAGAGCTAATTTATCATAACGATGACCAACAGTATCATTATTTTTTTCATTTTTCCCCGATTGTCGTAGGGCATTTGCAATCTCATGACCTCTCCGAATTAAGATCCAATCATTTTTCAGTAGATTTCACCGCTGACCGCATTGGGGTGTTTTGAATTAAGATGTTCTTATCCAACGAACGCCGTTTTAGTTTGTTTCGGCTGAAGAGACGTGCCTTGCCATTTCAAACCTGCCATGTGACAAGGATAAGAGGCTTTCCCATCCTGACCTTATCCACGTATGGTAAGCTTACACCGGAATAATTCGAGCCAGACTCACTCCTCCGTCGTCCGTAATCTTGCTGCTGCTTCTAATATTCGTGACACACTGTCCGTTTCCAGGCAAGGCAAGTACTGAGTGTAGTACGGACCTGCATACAGAGGATGGCGGATTTTCTCAAATTGAATGGCTGAAATAGCTTTGTCCTTATCTAATTCCTTTGGGGTAATTGTCAGCCTATTGCCGTATTTCTAAAGGATCAGTATCTATCTAAAGCAAACAGATCTCCGGAGAGATGCTATGTGAATGTTTTCCATCAATGTCCCATTGTTCCTGCCACACAAGCTCATTTGTCTAAAATAACAATAACAATTTTATCCTTGTTTCTTGTTTCATAATAGAGCAAAAAAATCCGAAATTCTGACATCACGTCATTATTTCACTAAATAGGTGAGCAAATGGATATTTCTAAGGCGAGTAATTATTGTACGTACCTAGGACAGGTCTGTAGTATCGGCTCCCGAGAGACAACTCGCCGTCATCTGGTGTGAAGAAAACTACCCCATGAATCAGACATGTTCCCGTAATAGAGTCGTAGAAAAACGACATGCAGTTTCCGTCTTTTGAACACCGAGCGTGACAATAGATGCGAGGTTCGCCGTTTGTTCGTAGTCTTGCAGAAGTATGCATGACCTTTCCATCGAATTCATTCACAGTTATCGAATACAGCTCTTGAAGTATAGCTCCGAGAGCAGAACTAATAATCACAGCCAGAACAGCTACACAGATGAGATAGGGAAATACGCTCATTCTGGAGTGGCATAAATTTAGACTATGTTCTTGGTGCTCAGTTGCTTGATAGTTTCGATAAATTTGGGGTAAGAAGTAGGAATTATACATTCGTGTCCGTTGCCTGGGGAGACTTTCAATACAAAACTACTCCACATTGATCTGTCACCATAACAGATATTGTTATACCATTTCAATTACTTAACGTTTAAACTGGCTTACTTTGGTATAATGTGAAGATGTTTACCTCCTTATCGTGTAGCATTGTTAGGCGTATATCAATGTTTACACGATCCGTTGATTAAACAAAATCCTTATTAAAGTATACTGAATCATTATACAGTATTGGTTATACAACTTCGTTTAAACAAATCGATATTAATAAAAGGTGGAATACTTCGAGGATTGGCAGGAAATTACGATAGATTGTTTGTTAATCTGAATTAAGCAGGTTTTGCTATATACTACTGTTGTCTGTACATGCGGTCCTCTGTACATTTTACCATACCTGTCTTGTCTGTCTTGCGGACGGTATTGTCTTTCTTGGGGAAGTAAATATGTAATGTTTTGTGGTGTCTACATTTGGCCGTAATTATCAAAATTTCATATATATTATTCACAACTTGGTTACTTGTTTGCTTCAACTGGCCAATTTACTTTGCAATGATTTTGTCGTAGAGAATAAATATATTTACTGAAAAGGCTGTATTCGAATAAAGCATAGATAAATCTTTATTATATGTTGATATGCATGGTAAATGGTTTATCGTCCATTCTTCATAGTCGTGCGCATATCGATCCACATGTTATCAAATTAAATATTCTGCCTATTACTATTCTAAATCGTCACCAGACTGTTACTGTTCACTCATAAGTTCTAAAATTTCTAATGTTCTCTCCTATCCGACGGGCCAATGAAGCACAAATCTGTAAAGACATTTCATCTCACCACTCATTTCATCATACAAAAGTTAAAGGTGCTCGTCGTTGGAACAAGGTACGGGTCCCCTGGTTTAAAATCATTTGCAAGAGTATCGTAGCGCAAAAAAGATAATAATTCAATGGAAGGACTAACACGATTGTAACATGTTTCCGAATATGTAAATTATTTAGGAGTCTGGTAGCAAATAATGAAGCGGAAAGTTCTGTTTTTAATCAGGGGCGATAACCGTCAGCGCAGTTAGGCTTTTTCTGCATCTGTCTTTGTCCAAGCGGGCCGCGACCACATGTCCATGATAGCTACACCGCCTTATTACTTTATTAAAATAAGTATAGTACTAAAAACGTACAGGAGTCCACTATGCTAAAAAGTACAGGACTACATTACACTATAAAAAATTTAAGCCTAAATGCCAATGGCAGTTATTAGCCCCGGAACGAGCAAAAATGTGCATTAATGTGATGAAAGTCACGACATTATCAAACCAGCGTGACCACTGTTACAGTATTTCAGGCTTATAAATCACAAGGGATCTCGCCAAATCAATAAATGACAATAGCACCATGTGCGTATATTTCGATATGACAGCAAATCTTTGTGAAGATACCCCAATTCAGCACATCTAAATTGAGTATGATATTCAACAAATGATGTTTCCACAGGCGTGCTCAAACGGTATTTTACGTACGGTTAGTGTGAGAAAGTTTATATTTTAGGGCATCGGCGAAGCCCGCGCCCTAAACTTTATAAACTTCCCCACACTAACCGTGCGTAATCTAACCATTGAGCACGCCTATGAAAACATTATTTTTATTCTATTGCACTACCCAAATTGATTATCAACAAGGTTTATAATGAAAGGTTACAATGATAGGTTAAAAACATATTTTAAACTTTGACAACCTTTCTCCCCTTTTCTTGAAAAAAAAACTCGTCCAGTGATGCTACCGTCTCAGTTGGCATCGTGCCAATGTCAGTGGACGAGTTTATGTGGTCTTTCAAATGGGAAGTGGTACTGACAGCTGTGTGAAAATTACATGGATATATGTCTATTTGTGTCGCTTTGTTAATCTATTTTACGATGGAAACAACAGTTAAACTTAAGAAAGAAATTTCATTTCATGTATTTGTTTGTTATATTCGATTGGTACCTGTATGAAATCAGACGTCCCTTTCTTCATTCGACTTGTGAAATGGAATCTCCCAATGACCCCCTGCAGTTGATGCGTGTTGATTTCACATAACCGTGCTAAAACGTGTTATAAATGCACGGTTAGCTCGATGTTACTGACACAAGTGTTACAGAGTTTCTCATAGTATACAATAGAGAATGAGATTTTCTTTCGCTTCTTTCTTTCTTTCTGATTTCCGTGGAATTCTAAGGTCTGAGATGAAATTTGACATGATGGAAAATATTCTGAATCCCATTTTGAACGAGAACAATTTATCCATGATTGGTTATTTCCTTCAGTTATCATTTTTGAAGAATTGACATGTTTATAGACATGTGTAATGACGACGGTAGTACGCACGAATGTAATACACGATAAGTAACCATAACGGCTGAAAAAGCTAAACAATAAGATGCAAATAAATTAACTATTGTATATAGTAGAAGTACAGGGAACCCAGAGGTCCTATAGATACTTGCTATTAAGAGACGTACATGATGATAAACAACATCTTTGTTCAATTCTTCTCTGATCGAAATAGTGTTCAATCTGTATTGTTACAATGCACGTGTCAGTGCTCCATGGACAGCCATGTTACAAGCCTGAGTAATAGTTCTCTCTCTTATCGTACAAAGCACTGTGCGTTCTCAACAGAAAAGCTTTATGATTTTCTAGTGTAGGTTTCTCATATTTTTTTGTGATATAAGTCTACATCTAAACAGGACATTCACGTTTTAACAGTGGATATATCCGAACTGTGTACACAGCAGACTGAATATCAGCAAAGTACTGATAGCGACTTTATATATTCCAAAATATAGAGATTTCGGTCAACGAATAGATCACAAGGTTATCAAACCAGTAACTTGTGATGAATGTAGAGAACAACTGTGAAAACAGATATGTCCCCATCATGTAACGAGAATTGTGGTCTTAAATATCTGCCTGTGACTGTTCAACTCGAGTCAAACATTATAGTACGTCTGAGTCCCTCTGTACCATTTAATAATGGGATCACACTCCACTGCTCAAAAAAGAGGGAGAGGGGGGGGCACACTTCAAGGTTATCGGTCCCAACCAGAACAAGATTGCCTGGATAATCCCATCACATCAGTTCTCTATGAACGTAACTACCAGATGAGAATGGAAAAAATCTTAGGGCAACAAGGTGGTTAAGAACATTTGACCAAGATGTCATCTAACTGTAGAATACCGATTTGAGACATGTGAATCGAAAACATTATTAACCAGGAAATATGCAATGACCAATTTGGTCTTCGGCTTTTCTTGCGAAATCTTACGAAATGTTCAATCGATCAATGATGCGAACGCCTTTTTTAGCCATCGATGTGGTTAAAATTATTTACTGTGCCAGAGGGCGAAACAACTGACTATTATCATAGTGAATAATATAGCTGGATATATATATGCTATACGTTAAAAAACAATAGGCAGGGGCTATACTATACTATATCGGATATAGTCTTCGAATTCTTTTTAAGTCGAATGATATCGAACTATTGGTCTATGATATCGATCCAGGCATGGTAACCGTTTCCACGTGAACCATCATGTGTCTTGACTTTCTATGAAATATTCAACTATATGGTATATGGTTGGTATATATGCAATGAATCTTACACGCAAAACAGTTGACAGAAATGACATTTTATCAACAGTCAGACGTTTTGAATCCACATACTATGGAGCTCAAGCTGTGATAATAGTAATCAAAATATCGTATTATTTGATTTGAGTTAGTACATTCTTACAACATAGTGCAGGGGATCGGTTTAAAATTGACTGATAATTACTTCCAGTATTTGAACAGATTTCCGTAGTATCCACTGAATTAAGAGTCTAAATCGGTCTAGTTTCACAACTCTTTTGTCGGTCTAAAGCCGAAGATGTTTTGTCAGCGAATGACCTGCTTTAACCAATAATGTGCTATGTTAATATCAATAAGTGAATTCAGTATTCCAATCGATTAGTTATATTGGCGTAACGTTCTTTTATGGCTAGTAAGTCATGTAACTTGACGTTAAATACAGGTATTACCTATATATAAAAATTAATCACTTAACCTATATATGTATATATATATAAACATTTAACCCCATGTCTCAAACACAGATGTGTATATATATATATATATATAGTAATAATAAAAGTAATCAAGTTAATCATTTAGTCTTATTCATTCATTCATTCTTTCCTTGCGTATGTATTTATGAGTCTATATGCCTTTCTCTTGGCTGTCCCCAGTCTCCAGTCCCCTTTTGGTTATTTGCATATATTTTCGCCCCTTTCTTTACGAAACACTATATACTATACTCTCTAAAGGTAAAAAAAGAAGTTTGCTGGTGTGGAGCAAAATGGGTGTTATAGACATGACCATGTGCCGTGCTGTGGGCTGAAAGTTGTTTGCTTTTTTTTTGCAATTCAAACGGGGAATAGACAAGACTTGGTTCTACGGCATGGAGAAAAGAGCGTCTCCAGATCATATTTCAATGTGGTGGAATCGGGTTCAGAAATCGACCATTTTTGCTTCAACAAAAAGCTCATATTGCGCTGGTTCAGAAATCGACCATTTTTGCTTCAACAAAAAGCTCATATTGCCATGCATATATGGGTGTTATAGACATGACCATGTGCCGTGCTGTGGGCTGAAAGTTGTTTGCTTTTCTTTGCAATTCAAACGGGGAATAGACAAGACTTGGTTCTACGGCATGGAGAGAAAAGCGTCTCCAGATCATATCTCAATGTGGTGGAATCGGGTTCAGAGATCGACCATTTTTGCTTCAACAAAAAGCTCATATTGCCATGCATATATGGGTGTTATAGACATGACCATGTGCCGTGCTGTGGGCTGAAAGTTGTTTGCTTTTCTTTGCAATTCAAACGGGGAATAGACAAGACTTGGTTCTACGGCATGGAGAAAAAGCGTCTCCAGATCATATTTCAATGTGGTGGAATCGGGTTCAGAAATCGACCATTTTTGCTTCAACAAAAAGCTCATATTGCCATGCATATATGGGTGTTATAGACATGACCATGTGCCGTGCTGTGGGCTGAAAGTTGTTTGCTTTTCTTTGCAATTCAAACGGGGAATAGACAAGACTTGGTTCTACGGCATGGAGAAAAAAGCGTCTCCAGATCATATTTCAATGTGGTGGAATCGGGTTCAGAAATCGACCATTTTTGCTTCAACAAAAAGCTCATATTGCCATGCATATATGGTGTTATAGACATGACCATGTGCCGTGCTGTGGGCTGAAAGTTGTTTGCTTTTCTTTGCAATTCAAACGGGGAATAGACAAGACTTGGTTCTACGGCATGGAGAAAAAAGCGTCTCCAGATCATATTTCAATGTGGTGGAATCGGGTTCAGAAATCGACCATTTTTGCTTCAACAAAAAGCTCATATTGCCATGCATATATGGGTGTTATAGACATGACCATGTGCCGTGCTGTGGGCTGAAAGTTGTTTGCTTTTCTTTGCAATTCAAACGGGGAATAGACAAGACTTGGTTCTACGGCATGGAGAAAAAAGCGTCTCCAGATCATATTTCAATGTGGTGGAATCGGGTTCAGAAATCGACCATTTTTGCTTCAACAAAAAGCTCATATTGCCATGCATATATGGGTGTTATAGACATGACCATGTGCCGTGCTGTTGGCTGAAAGTTGTTTGCTTTTCTTTGCAATTCAAACGGGGAATAGACAAGACTTGGTTCTACGGCATGGAGAAAAAAGCGTCTCCAGATCATATTTCAATGTGGTGGAATCGGGTTCAGAAATCGACCATTTTGCTTCAACAAAAAGCTCATATTGCCATGCATATATGGGTGTTATAGACATGACCATGTGCCGTGCTGTGGGCTGAAAGTTGTTTGCTTTTCTTTGCAATTCAAACGGGGAATAGACAAGACTTGGTTTTACGGCATGGAGAAAAAAGCGTCTCCAGATCATATTTCAATGTGGTGGAATCGGGTTCAGAAATCGACCATTTTTGCTTCAACAAAAAGCTCATATTGCCATGCATATATGGGTGTTATAGACATGACCATGTGCCGTGCTGTGGGCTGAAAGTTGTTTGCTTTTCTTTGCAATTCAAACGGGGAATAGACAAGACTTGGTTCTACGGCATGGAGAAAAAAGCGTCTCCAGATCATATTTCAATGTGGTGGAATCGGGTTCAGAAATCGACCATTTTTGCTTCAACAAAAAGCTCATATTGCCATGCATATATGGGTGTTATAGACATGACCATGTGCCGTGCTGTGGGCTAAAAATTGTTTGCTTTTCTTTGCAATTCAAACGGGGAATAGACAAGACTTGGTTCTACGGCATGGAGAAAAAAGCGTCTCCAGATCATATTTCAATGTGGTGGAATCGGGTTCAGAAATCGACCATTTTTGCTTCAACAAAAAGCTCATATTGCCATGCATATATGGGTGTTATAGACATGACCATGTGCCGTGCTGTGGGCTGAAAGTTGTTTGCTTTTCTTTGCAATTCAAACGGGGAATAGACAAGACTTGGTTCTACGGCATGGAGAAAAAAGCGTCTCCAGATCATATTTCAATGTGGTGGAATCGGGTTCAGAAATCGACCATTTTGCTTCAACAAAAAGCTCATATTGCCATGCATATATGGGTGTTATAGACATGACCATGTGCCGTGCTGTGGGCTGAAAGTTGTTTGCTTTTCTTTGCAATTCAAACGGGGAATAGACAAGACTTGGTTCTACGGCATGGAGAAAAAAAGCATCTCCAGATCATATTTGGATGTGGTGGAATCGGGTTCAGAAATCGACCATTTTTTGCTTCAACAAAAAGCTCATATTGCCATGCATATATGGGTGTTATAGATATGACCACATCACGTGCTGTGGACTGAAAATTGTTTGCTTTTTCTTTGCAATCCAAACGGGGAATAGACAAGACTTGGTTCTACGGCATGGAGAAAAAAAGCGTCTCCAGATCATATTTGTATGTGGTGGAATCGTTGTATGTGGTGGAATCGGGTTCAGAAATCGACCATTTTTTGTTTCAACAAAAAGCTCATATTGCCATATATGGGTGTTATAGAAGCGACCATATCACGTGCTGTGGGCTGAAAATTGCTTGCTTTTCTTTGCAATTCAAACGGGGAATAGACAAGACTTGGTTCCACGGCATGGAGAAAAAAGAGCGTCTCCAGATCATATTTGAATGTGGTGGAATCGGGTTCAGAAATCGACCATTTTTTGTTTCAACAAAAAGCTCATATTGCCATATATGGGTGTTATAGAAGAGACCATACCACGTGCTGTGGGGTGAAAATTGCTTGCTTTTCTTTGCAATTCAAACGGGGAATAGACAAGACTTGGTTCTACGGCATCGAGAAAAAAAAGCGTCTCCAGATCATATTTGTATGTGGTGGAATCGGGTTCAGAAATCGACCATTTTTTGTTTCAACAAAAAGCTCATATTGCCATATATGGGTGTTATAGAAGCGACCATATCACGTGCTGTGGGCTGAAAATTGTTTGCTTTTCTTTGCAATTCAAACGGGGAATAGACAAGACTTGGTTCTACGGCATGGAGAAAACAAAGCGTCTCCAGATCATATTTGTATGTGGTGGAATCGGGTTCAGAAATCGACCATTTTTTGTTTCAACAAAAAGCTCATATTGCCATATATGGGTGTTATAGAAGAGACCACACCACGTGCTGTGGGCTGAAAATTGTTTGCTTTTCTTTGCAATTCAAACGGGAATAGACAAGACTTGGTTCCACGGCATGGAGAAAAAAAGCGTCTCCAGATCATATTTGAATGTGGTGGAATCGGGTTCAGAAATCGACCATTTTTTGCTTCAACAAAAAGCTCATATTGCCATGCATATATGGGTGTTATAGATATGACCACATCACGTGCTGTGGGCTGAAAATTGTTTGCTTTTCTTTGCAATCCAAACGGGGAATAGACAAGACCTGTTTCTACGGCATGGAGAAAAAAGCGTCTCCAGATCATATTTGAATATGGTGGCATCGGGTTCAGAAATCGACCATTTTTTGCTTCAACGAAAAGCTTATATTGCCATGCATATATGGGTGTTATAGATATGACCACATCACGTGCTGTGGGCTGAAAATTGTTTGCTTTTCTTTGCAATTCAAATGGGGAATAGACAAGAATTGGTTGTACGGCATGGAGAAAAAAAAACGTCTCCAGATCATATTTGAATGTGGTGGAATCGGGTTCAGAAATCGACCATTTTTTGCTTCAACAAAAAGCTCATATTGCCATGCATATATTGGTGTTATAGATATGACCACATCACGTGCTGTGGGCTGAAAATTGTTTGCTTTTCTTCGCAATTCAAACGGAGAATAGACAAGACTTGGTTCTACGGCATGGAGAAAAAAAAGCGTCTCCAGATCATATTTGAATGTGGTGGAGTCGGGTTCAGAAATCGACCATTTTTTGCTTCAACAAAAAGCTCATATTGCCATGCATATATGGGTGTTATAGATATGACCACATCACGTGCTGTGGGCTGAAAATTGTTTGCTTTTCTTTGCAATTCAAACGGGGAATAGACAAGACTTTGTTCTACGGCATGGAGAAAAAAGCGTCTCCAGATCATATTTCAATGTGGTGGAATCGGGTTCAGAAATCGACCATTTTTGCTTCAACAAAAAGCTCATATTGCCATGCATATATGGGTGTTATAGATATGACCACATCACGTGCTGTGGGCTGGAAATTGTTTGCTTATCTTTGCAATTCAAACGGGGAATAGACAAGACTTGGTTCTACGGCATGGAGATAAAAAGCGTCTCCAGATCATATTTGAATGTGGTGGAATCGAGTTCAGAAATCGACCATTTTTGCTTTAACAAAAAGCTTATATTGCCATGTATATATGGGTGTTATAGACATGACCACATCACGTGCTGTAGGCTGAAAATTGTTTGCTTTCCTTTGCAATTCAAACGGGGAATAAACAAGACTTGGTTCTACAGCACGGAGAAAAAAAACGTCTCAGATCATATTTGAATGTGGTGGAATCGGTTTCAGAAATCGACCATTTTTTGCTTCAACAAAAAGCTCATATTGCCATGCATATATTGGTGTTATAGATATGACCACATCACGTGCTGTGGGCTGAAAATTGTTTGCTTTTCTTCGCAATTCAAACGGGGAATAGACAAGACTTGGTTCTACGGCATGGGGAAAAAAACGCCTCCAGATCATATTTGGATGTGGTGGAATCGGGTTCAGAAATCGACCATTTTTTGCTTCAACAAAAAGCTTATATTGCCATGCATATATGGGTGTTATAGATATGATCACATCACGTGCTGTGGGCTGAAAATTGTTTGCTTTTCTTTGCAATTCAAACGGGGAGTGGACAAGACTTGGTTCTACGGCATGAAGAAAAAAAGCGTCTCTAGATCATATTTGAATGTGGTGGAATCGGGTTCAGAAATCGACCATTTTTTGCTTCAACAAAAAGCTCATATTGCCATGCATATATGGGTGTTATAGATATGACCACATCACGTGCTGTGGGCTGAAATTGTTTGCTTTTCTTTGCAATCCAAACGGGGAATACACAAGACCTGTTTCTACGGCATGGAGAAAAAAGCGTCTCCAGATCATATTTGAATGTGGTGGAATCGGGTTCAGAAATCGACCATTTTTTGCTTCAACAAAAAGTTCATATTGCCATGCATATATGGGTGTTATAGATATGACCACATCACGTGCTGTGGGCTGAAAATTGTTTGCGTTTCTTTGCAATTCAAACGGGGAATAGACAAGAATTGGTTCTACAGCATGTAGAAAAAAGCGTCTCCAGATCATATTTGAATGTGGTGGAATCGGGTTCAGAAATCGACCATTTTTTGCTTCAACAAAAAGCTCATATTGCCATGCATATATTGGTGTTAGAGATATGACCACATCACGTGCTGTGGGGTGAAAATTGTTTGCTTTTCTTCGCAATTCAAACGGGGAATAGACAAGACTTGGTTCTACGGCATGAAGAAAAAAATCGTCTCCAGATCATATTTGAATGTGGTGGAATCGGGTTCAGAAATCGACCATTTTTTGCTTCAACAAAAAGCTCATATTGCCATGCATATATGGGTATTATAGATATGACCACATCACGTGCTGTGGGCTGAAAATTGTTTGCTTTTCTTTGCAATTCAAACGGGGAATGGACAAGACTTGGTTCTTCGGCATGGAGAAAAAAAGCGTCTCCAGATCATATTTGAATGTGGTGGACCCGGGTTCAGAAATCGACCATTTTTTGCTTCAACAAAAAGCTTATATTGCCATGCATATATGGGTGTTATAGAGATGACCACATCACGTGCTGTGGACTGAAAATTGTTTGCTTTTCTTTGCAATACAACCGGGGAATAGACAAGACTTGGTTCTACGGCATGGAGAAAAAAAGCGTCTCCAGATCATATTTGAATGTGGTGGAATCGGGTTCAGAAATCGACCATTTTTTGCTTCAACAAAAAGCTCATATTGCCATATATGGGGTGTTATAGAGGTGACCATATCACGTGCTGTGGGCTGAAAATTGTTTGCTTTTCTTTGCAATTCAAACGGGGAATAGACAAGACTTGGTTCCACGGCATGGAGAAAAAAAAGCGTCTCCAGATCATATTTGAATGTGGTGGAATCGGGTTCAGAAATCGACCATTTTTTGTTTCAACAAAAAGCTCATATTGCCATATATGGGTGTCATAGAAGTGACCATATCACGTGCTGTGGGCTGAAAATTGTTTGCTTTTCTTTGCAATTCAAACGGGGAATAGACAAGACTTGGTTCTACGGCAAGGAGAAAAAAGCGTCTACAGATCATATTTCAGTGTGGTGGAATCGGGTTCAGAAATCGACCATTTTTGCTTCAACAAAAAGCTCATATTGCCATGCATATATGGGTGTTATAGATATGACCACATCACGTGCTGTGGGCTGAAAATTGTTTGCTTTTCTTTGCAATTCAAACGGGGAATAGACAAGACTTGGTTCTGACGGCATGAAGAAAAAAAGCGTCTCCAGATCATATTTGGATGTGGTGGAATCGGGTTCAGAAATCGACCATTTTTTGCTTCAACAAAAAGCTTATATTGCCATGCATATATGGGTGTTATAGATATGACCACATCACGTGCTGTGGGCTGAAAATTGTTTGCTTTTCTTGCAATTCAAACGGGGAATAGACAAGACTTGGTTCCACGGCATGGAGAAAAAAAGCGTCTCCAGATCATATTTGAATGTGGTGGAATCGGGTTCAGAAATCGACCATTTTTTGCTTCAACAAAAAGCTCATATTGCCATGCATATAAGGGTGTTATAGATATGACCACATCACGTGCTGTGGGCTGAAAATTGTTTGCTTTTCTTTGCAATTCAAACGGGGAATAGACAACACTTGGTTCCACGGCATGGAGAAAAAAAAGCGTCTCCAGATCATATTTGAATGTGGTGGAATCGGGTTCAGAAATCGACCATTTTTTGCTTCAACAAAAAGCTCATATTGCCGTATATGGGGTGTCATAGAGGTGACCACATCACGTGCTGTGGGCTGCAAATTGTTTGCTTTTCTTTGCAATTCAAACGGGGAATAGACAAGACTTGGTTCCACGGCATGGAGAAAAAAAAGCGTCTCCAGATCATATTTGAATGTGGTGGAATCGGGTTCAGAAATCGACCATTTTTTGCTTCAACAAAAAGCTCATATTGCCATATATGGGGTGTCATAGAGGTGACCACATCACGTGCTGTGGGCTGAAAATTGTTTGCTTTTCTTTGCAATTCAAACGGGAATAGACAAGACTTGGTTCCACGGCATGGAGAAAAAAAAGCGTCTCCAGATCATATTTGAATGTGGTGGAATCGGGTTCAGAAATCGACCATTTTTTGCTTCAACAAAAAGCTCATATTGCCATATATGGGTGTTATAGACATGACCATATCACGTGCTGTGGGCTGAAAATTGTTTGCCTTTCTTTGCAATTCAAACGGGGAATAGACAAGACATGTTTCTATGGCATGGAGAAAAAAGCGTCTCCAGATCATATTTGAATATGGTGGCATCGGGTTCAGAAATCGACCATTTTTTGCTTCAACGAAAAGCTTATATTGCCATGCATATATGGGTGTTATAGATATGACCACATCACGTGCTGTGGGCTGAAAATTGTTTGCTTTTCTTTGCAATTCAAATGGGGAATAGACAAGAATTGGTTGTACGGCATGGAGAAAAAAAAACGTCTCCAGATCATATTTGAATGTGGTGGAATCGGGTTCAGAAATCGACCATTTTTTGCTTCAACAAAAAGCTTATATTGCCATGCATATATGGGTGTTATAGAGATGACCACATCACGTGCTGTGGACTGAAAATTGTTTGCTTTTTCTTTGCAATTCAAACGCAGAATAGACAACACTTGGTTCTATGGCATGGACAAAAAAAGCGTCTCCAGATCATATTTGGATGTGGTGGGATCGGGTTCGGAAATCGACCATTTTTTGCTTCAACAAAAAGCTTATATTGCCATGCATATATTGGTGTTATAGATATGACCACATCACGTGCTGTGGGCTGGAAATTGTTTGCGTTTCTTTGCAATTCAAACGGGGAATGGACAAGAATTGGTTCTACAGCATGTAGAAAAAAGCGTCTCCAGATCATATTTGAATGTGGTGGAATCGGGTTCAGAAATCGACCATTTTTTGCTTCAACAAAAAGCTCATATTGCCATGCATATATGGGTGTTATAGATATGACCACATCACGTGCTGTTGCCTGAAAATTGTTTGCTTTTCTTTGGAATTCAAACGGGGAATAGACAAGACTTGGTTCTACGGCATGGAGAAAAAAAGCGTCTCCAGATCATATTTGAATGTGGTGGAAATCGACCATTTTTTGCTTCAACAAAAATCTCATATTGCCATGCATATATGGGTGTTATAGATATGACCACATCACGTGCTGTGGGCTGAAAATTGTTTGCTTTTCTTTGCAATCCGAACGGGGAATAGACAAGACATGTTTCTACGGCATGGAGAAAAAAGCGTCTCCAGATCATATTTGAATGTGGTGGACCCGGGTTCAGAAATCGACCATTTTTTGCTTCAACAAAAAGCTTATATTGCCATGCATATATGGGTGTTATAGAGATGACCACATCACGTGCTGTGGACTGAAAATTGTTTGCTTTTCTTTGCAATACAACCGGGGAATAGACAAGACTTGGTTCTACGGCATGGAGAAAAAAAGCGTCTCCAGATCATATTTGAATGTGGTGGAATCGGGTTCAGAAATCGACCATTTTTTGCTTCAACAAAAAGCTTATATTGCCATGCATATATGGGTGTTATAGAGATGACCACATCACGTGCTGTGGACTGAAAATTGTTTGCTTTTTCTTTGCAATTCAAACGCAGAATAGACAAGACTTGGTTCTATGGCATGGAGAAAAAAAGCGTCTCCAGATCATATTTGGATGTGGTGGGATCGGGTTCAGAAATCGACCATTTTTGCTTCAACAAAAAGCTCATATTGCCATGCATATATGGGTGCTATAGACATGACCATGTGCCGTGCTGTGGGCTGAAAGTTGTTTGCTTTTCTTTGCAATTCAAACGGGAAATAGACAAGACTTGGTTCTACGGCATGGAGAAAAAAGCGTCTCCAGATCATATTTCAATGTGGTGGAATCGGGTTCAGAAATCGACCATTTTTGCTTCAACAAAAAGCTCATATTGCCATGCATATATGGGTGTTATAGACATGACCATATGCCGTGCTGTGGGCTGAAAGTTGTTTGCTTTTCTTTGCAATTCAAACGGGGAATTGACAAGACTTGGTTCTACGGCATGGAGAAAAAAGCGTCTCCAGATCATATTTCAATGTGGTGGAATCGGGTTCAGAAATCGACCATTTTTGCTTCAACAAAAAGCTCATATTGCCATGCGAATATGGGTGTTATAGACATGACCATGTGCCGTGCTGTGGGCTGAAAGTTGTTTGCTTTTCTTTGCAATTCAAACGGGGAATAGACAATACTTGGTTCTACGGCATAGAGAAAAAAAGCGTCTCCAGATCATATTTCAATGTGGTGGAATCGGGTTCAGAAATCGACCATTTTTGCTTCAACAAAAAGCTCATATTGCCATGCATATATGGGTGTTATAGACATGACCATGTGCCGTGCTGTGGGTTGAAAGTTGTTTGCTTTTCTTTGCAAATCAAACGGGGAATAGACAAGAATTGGTTCTACGGCATGGAGAAAAAGCGTCTCCAGATCATATTTCAATGTGGTGGAATCGGGTTCAGAAATCGACCATTTTTGCTTCACCAAAAAGCTCATATTGCCATGCATATATGGGTGTTATAGACATGACCATGTGCCGTGCTGTGGGCTGAAAGTTGTTTGCTTTTCTTTGCAATCCAAACGGGGAATAGACAAGACTTAGTTCTACGGCATGGAGAAAAAAGCGTCTCCAGATCATATTTCAGTGTGGTGGAATCGGGTTCAGAAATCGACCATTTTTGCTTCAACAAAAAGCTCATATTGCCATGCATATATGGGTGTTATAGACATGACCATGTGCCGCGCTGTGGGATGAAAGTTGTTTTGCTTTTCTTTGCAATTCAAACGGGGAATAGACAAGACTTGGTTCTACGGCATGGAGAAAAAAGCGTCTCCAGATCATATTTCAATGTGGTGAAATCGGGTTCCGAAATCGACCATTTTGCTTCAACAAAAAGCTCATATTGCCATGCATATATGGGTGTTATAGACATGACCATGTGCCGTGCTGTGGGCTGAAAGTTGTTTGCTTTTCTTTGCAATTCAAACGGGGAATAGACAAGACTTGGTTCTACGGCATGGAGAAAAAAGCGTCTCCAGATCATATTTCAATGTGGTGGAATCAGGTTCAGAAATCGACCATTTTTGCTTTAACAAAAAGCTCATATTGCCATGCATATATGGGTGTTATAGACATGACCATGTGCCGTACTGTGGGCTGAAAGTTGTTTGCTTTTCTTTGCA
>JAVTVY010046457.1:0-21879 GCA_036873755.1 Hanleya hanleyi
TCCTTCTTTAGAGTGTCCAGGTGTCTGTGTTTTTAATGTTCGCGTATAGTTGCAGGTTTGATATGTTTAAGTTACATTTCCATTTATCTAATTTTATGCGTGTTTTCGTTCATTTTCCAGTGGCACTACTTTCGTGCTCAAAATATGTCGTCTGCTAAACCACAGATTTTGAGAGGCGCATGTTGAGTGATTTTGTGGGACTAACTCATTCTCATTAGAAAGCGTGTTTGGGCAGTAATTTATTATTAAATAATACCAGTATAAGTGTAATTCATTGTAGAAAACAATGGCGTATTTCGCTTTGCCTGTATTCATTTACATTTTCATGAAATATGTGTGTTGAGTTACAGTTTGGAATTTTCGCCATTTTAGCTTACCCCTCAAGACCCTCTGCATTATCTTTTTATAGTAAGTTTCTAAAATCCAGTGGTGGTCAAATCATTTACGTAATAATTTCCCTGTATTCAGAAATGTTTTCTTTCCATTCTACTTCTGAAATATTCATGAAATGTTGCAAGCATTTCTCCCTGATCTACAGAAAGAGCTCTGCATATCAGTGTTGAAGCTGTAAGGTGACAGGGGAGATAACCAAATAGAACTGTAATATACTAGGGGGGGAGGTACATGAAACAATATGATGCCATGAGAGGATGCATCCCAGCATAGCTCCAGTCCATCTAACCATGAGGATTTTACATTGTATCTCAATATTCAGTTTTACCCCTCGGCCAATTTTGGCCATGGGGTATTGTCGTCTTGTACGTCCGTCTGTTCGTACGTCAGTACGTGAGCGAGATAGACGGAAAACGGTTTCACTGAAGAATTCCAAATTTGGAATTGTGACCTGATTGGGTCGAAACCTTGGCGGCCATCTTTAATTTTATGCAAAATGGATAATGATCCATATCTCGGAAACCATTCAACTGTTCAATACAAAAGTTGGTATACATCATCGATACATCAAGCAACTTTCAATGAATTACCAAACCGGCTTTCTGATTAGCTGGAAATCCTGGAGGCCATCTTTAATTTATGCAAAATCGATAATGATACATATCTCTGTTACCATTCAATTGTTTTATATGAAAGTTGGTATACATCATCGATGTATACAGATACTTTAAATCGGGACCTGATTGACTGAAAACCTTGGCGGCCATCTTTAATTTATGCAAAAACTTTAATGATATATATCTCTGATATCATTTAAGTGTTCTATATCAAACTTGGTATACAGCATCGATGTATCAAGGGACTTGCAATGAATAACCACATCAGTTCCTCTGGGTGGAGAGAAGGATGTGCGGCCATCTTTAATTTATGCAAAATCATTAATGATCTCGTTCTCTGATACCGTTCAAGTGCTCGATGTAAAATTTGGTATACATTATCAATGCATCAAGAGACTTACGACAAATGACTGTTCTGGTTTCTCTGATTGGGCGGAAACCCTTGTGGCCATCTTCAATTTATGCAAAATCTTTAATGATGTATATCTCTGATACCATTTCAGTGTTCTATACGAAACTTGGTATACAGCATCAATGTATCAAGAGACTTTCAATTAATAACCACATCAGTTTCTCTGAGTGGCGGGAAGGATGAGCGGCCATCTTTAATTTATGTGAAATCATTAATGATCTCTATCTCTGATACCGTTTAAATGCTCGATGTAAAATTTGGTATACATCATTGATGCATCAAGAAACTTATGTAATGAAAACCGGTTTCTCTGATTGGACGGAAACCTTGGGGGTCATTCTTGATTGCAAAATGTTTGATAATCTGTATATTTGTGACTTGACTGCTTGGTGTTCCTGACATCTTGGTTCAAATTGAATACATTATGAATGTACCCAGAGCCGAGGGGTTTTCAGATGCGCAGCTTCGTATTGTTATTTACTGCTGAAGGATATGCTTTCGATTATCTGAAAAAAAAGTGATTTTTTTACAAATATTGGTAACATGCAGTAAAGACATTATTTTATCATTTCATCAGGTTGATTTCATAATAAATATCTGTCCCAGCGTTTTTTTAAAAATATATATATGTGTACAATTACACTTAATGCACTAGAGATCCTTGTTGAGAGAAATGTGTGAGACTACAAGTATGGCTCTTCGCCATGAGATGGAACATCAATGAGTTAGTGAAATTATTTCAACAGCCTATTTTACATTTAAATAGCCCTGTTTCAGTGCCTAAGGCTCTAGTTAAACACCCATGACAGTATCAGGCACGTGCACTAAGTTTGAAGACTTACACCAGCCGAAACGCGTTGGCGTAGTGATGTTCCATCTGCTCATGGATCAGGCTGTCTCGACACCGGATCAGTCTTCAGCCAACCTCTACCACAGAACTGAATTGTTCTTACAAAAAAAATTACTCGTCTGTTGCACATGACGAATAATTGAAGGCCAGTGGTAGGTGTTTGAATCATATGTGTTCGGTTTAGCTGCGACTTTGATTTTAAATCGGGGTCTACTCTAATAAGGTGTTGCCCAGATAGATTATGTTGGTGTCTCTGCACAACCTCCCCACAGCGCATGCTCCATTCCGCAGGCTCCAATAACATCCCTGCCTCCAATAGCGGAAGTTGACCTTTACTACGTTGCTATGACGTCTAGGGGAAACCAACCAACGCACGGTTCAGTTTGAATCCGACCAAACGACTCCTTTAGTGTTGCACATGAGCGAACTACTTTTCATATGCTCTGTCCAGATAAACAGGGAAAATTATCTCCAGATAATTCTTTTTAACGCTAGGTCAACGGAGGTATTATGCAGACTTGAAAAGTAATCAAAATTTTCGTTAAACATCTATTTTACTATATATGATGTCACTTCCGGCGATGTGCGCGAAGGCCCCGAATCCGGTCCAAAAATCTGACTGGTGGCTGGGGTGTTATTAGACCCCCAGCGAGGTGGTTGGTCTGCACCGCGTGCACAAAGCAGAAAAAAGACCAAAAGTACGACGTCATTTGTAGGAGCGCGTATAACTCAAAATCGAGACGGGCAACCCCCGCCAAGAAGTTTGCCAGGTTGTAGCACTTCAATTAAAAAACTTCTTGCCGAAACATAGCAGTCTAGACTTAATTATGGAATAGACGAAATACAACTACGTTAACATTGTCACCAATGTAAATCTTTTAGTGGTCTAAGGCCTCAAACGCTTCAGTTGCGTACACTTCGCCATCCATAAGATGGCTTGTGAATCTTGTGTCTCCATTATCTCGGCGCGATATTCGGTACTTTACCGGATTCTGTTCGGCCTTCATCCGGCGGAGAACACACTGGAGAAATCTGATAAATTACAGGTGTTCATACCACCTCGGAAACAGATATTGCCTGGGCTTACAAAAGATATACATATGAATAACTTTCGTATCACCCAAGAGGCGTTGTTGATCTGTAATTTTGAACAAGTAGGGCAGCACATGACTCGAAAATGGCGGATTACGTTGGGGTTACGTCGGTAGACTTTAGCTGATTGGCTGACGAAGTCACGTGGTGTTGATTTCAGGAAATTCTCTCTTGCAGTTGCCGAAAGTAGGCTGAGAATGGATACATACGACCCCAGGGTCAGTCTTACCGCGTATAGATGACCCAGATGGTCACAGGTTGCAAACGCTGTGTCCGTTCCTTGAAGGCAAGCGAGACCACTGGCATTATGCCATTGTTTTCAACATGCCAGTCAATAACGTGAGGCGTATTCTTACTAGCCCGCTCTACTGTACTAACATGCTGGAACACAATAACATCAGATGGGAAGAATGGTTCTATTTTAGAGTACACTTTCTGAAACTGTTTCAACCAACCCCGGTGTCGGCCAACGTAGATATCGCTTATATCGCTGTTCCGGGTTTCCACCACCGTTAGTTCGTAGTTTTGCACTGGACGGAAACGGGTTTAGCGCGCGAAGTCACGACCCACTTGTTGTGGCGAGATTTATCCGGGTTGTTTGATATTTCACCCGTGGTACGTTCAAGGCCATTACATTGTGAACAGCCATATGGTTCGTTGTAAGTATAACAAACTTGAAAACATTCAATTTTTCATCCTTGCGATAATCAACTCCAGAAATCAACGCCTTTAACGAGGAACTAGGACAACGTGGTCGACTAACCGAGTTCACTAAGTGAAAGTTGAAGGCTATCCAATCGTGAAATTCTACCAGAGTGACATTGGGCTTTTCCAGAAATTATCCAGACCCCCTGTGGAAGAGGTCAGCTATGAAAAAAATAATCCATGGATAGGACCAGATAATTTCAACTTCTGAATTTTTTTCCATGGATTAAGTTTATCTCAAAATAATAATCCATGGATAAATTCAGAAAAATCTGACCTATGGAGCCGCACCCACAATAAACTGGTGTAGACTCAGTCTCCCACAAAATCCATCCAGGGGTTTGGACTTCGAAAAAAAATCCATCAAAATTTTTCAGGCTGAAAAAAAAAATCCATCCAACCTCTTCCACAGGGGGGGGGGGGTCTGGATAATTTCTGGAAAAGCCCATTATCTTTGGCGCGCAATAGGCCAATTTCAAGACATCATCATCATCATCAACCGAGTTTTCCTCGGCCTAAAGCCTTGTGAAGAGGGAAACTAAAAATTCTCCTTACTATTTTTATAAATATCGTTTGTATTTCAAGCAGAACCCGAATCGCGAGTTTGCTCATATAGATTTGAGAGTGAATGAAATTAATACGACTTGTGGTTTCATTTCGTTAATTTGAGTTCCATTCGTTTTCATTCGTTGGGCCGTGACCGTGAGAAAACGAGCCACATTATGTCCAAGGGAATGTTGAGACGGGGATGACTGCAGCCCCGCATCCGGTGCGTCTGACAGTAACGGTGCGCCCTCCAGTAGTGCGGCTCGCAGTAATCAAGCAGAGTACTTTTTGCCTCGAAGATATGCCCAAAGGTATATTCATTATATTAAATTGCGTATTTAAACTGCGACGATAATATCAACACAGTTGAAACAATTATGAGACATGGATTAACTCCACAATGATGATGATATTTGTTAGCTGGTTTTGAACAGTGGAACCCGTTCAATTTTAGAGACACCTCTAACATGAATTCCAAAGAAAAGCGGGCATCGTAGAAAATTGAATCATTTTTCATAAATTAGCGTGCTGTTGTTGTTTTTTTTATCTATTTGCTTATTGTAATTTCTAGGAACTCGCAAGTGACACAGAAGACCTGATTAAGCACGAACTATTTGCCGATGATTCATCATTGTATTGCTGCAGAGAGAAGTCTCGGTGCGTCTCCCAGTAATGTGGTATGCAAGTCTCAACACACGGCATTACTGGGAGACGCACCGAGACTTCCGTCTGCAGCAATACAATGCACTACACACGGCACTACTGGGAGACGCACCGATTTGTTGTCTGCAGCAGTACAAGTCTCTAAACACGGTACTACCGCGGGATGCACCGAAACTTTCATCTGCAGCAATACAATGTCCTACACACGGCACTACTGAGAGATGCACCGATTATTATGTCTGTGGCAATACAAGTTTCAACGCATGGCATTACTGGGAGACGCACCAAGACTTCCGTCTGCAGCAATACAATGCTCTACATACGGCACTACTGGGAGACACAACAATTTTTTTGTCTGCAGCAATACAAGTGTCAACAAACGGCACTACCGGGAGAGGCACCGATATTTCTCTCTGCAACAATACAATGCTATGGACAAATCACTTCTGGGAGACGCACCCATATCTTTTCCCTGCAGCAATACAATGCTCCATATACCACATTACTGGGAGACGCACAGAGATATCTCTCTGCAGCAATACAATGCTCCATATACCACATTACTGGGAGGCGCACTGAGACATCTCTCTGCAGCAATACAATGCTCCATGTATCACATTACTGGGAGGCGCACTGAGACATCTCTCTGCAGCAATACAATGCTCCATGTATCACATTACTGGGAGGCGCACTGAGACATCTCTCTGCAGCAATACAATGCTCCATGTATCACATTACTGGGAGGCGCACTGAGACATCTCTCTGCAGCAATACAGCGCTAAATCAAGTCTTCTGCGTCACTTACATGTTCCTAGAAATTACAATAAGCAAATAGAAAAAACAACAGCACGCTAATTTATGAAAAATGATTCAATTTTCTGCGATGCCCGCTTTTCAGTGGAATTCATGTTAAAGGTGTCTCTAAAATTGAACAGGTTCCACTGTTCAATACTAGCTAACAAATATCATCGTCATTGTGGAGTTAATCCTTGTCTCATAATTGTTTCGGCTGTATAGATACATGTATTATCGTCGCAGTTTAAATACGCAATTTAATATAATGAATATACCTTTCAGCATATCTTCGAGGCAAAAAGTACTCTGCAGAGTTACCTTCCTTGATTACTGCGAGACGCAATACTGGGAGGCGCACCGCTACTACCAGACGCACTGGCTGCGGGGCTGCAGTCATCTCTTATTCGGAATGTTAGTAACTGGGATTGCAGTATAACCGAGAAAAACCATAACCGGTACACAATGTAAATTAGTTTGTGTGACTTAGCTTACCTTTATTCATCTTCTTTACTCATCAGCATGCTGGCTACCCTGGACAAAGTGGTAATAAACAGACCACTTTATAGGATGTATAATTTATACACAAGAATACTATCATGACTATAGAGTACACCCACCGCATTGTGATCAATCTGAACCCCTTCCGCCCAACCGAGTCACAATGGAACATCCACTGCTGTGTAATCAATCTGAACTCCTCCCGCCCAACCAAGCCACAAGGGAGCATCCACTACAGTGTGATCAATCTGAACACCTGATCGAGTGCAAAAATGACACACCAGTTGACGGACACCGTCACATGGGCTCCTTGGTCACTGCGACGTTGGTTAAGCAAGGAACTGATACTCGTGACTCGAGTGACTGCTTGGATAAGCCTGGAATCACTCGAGAATTTACAGAATACCCTATGGGTCGAGAAATCAAGCAAGAACAGTCTGACTGGGAATATCTCTCCACCACCCCGTGCATCAAACTTGAAAATCGGCAAATGCAAACCATTCCAGTCGACTCCTTACTCAACCAGGAGGAAATATCAGTGGAACCAATCAAGCTAGAACCCAACACGTCGGATGATGCTCCTTGTAAGCTTGTATACAAGCACGAGGAGATCAAAGTAAGTAAAAACTAACTGAAAATTCATAACATATATATAAGAGGCGTGTATTTCTCTTGGTTCCCTACATGTATGACAATGCGGTAATATTTCATGCCTAGCGCAATCATTTTTCCCCGACAAGTTTCCGGCAATGGATTTATTGGGTCAGTCAATGAAGAGATCGTATAAAAGCCAATAAGCGAAGCGTAATCAGCTCGTAATCCGTTTCTTCGTAATCAGCTGTTGCGATGAAACCATATCCATTCTGTTTGAGATGGAGTTTGCCCTGTCTGTATGTTCTACGTACTTGAGCCCCGAAGAATGAGGAATCGTGGACCAGTTCAATATATATGTGGGAGTTCACAAAGAAACTATATTAATACTGTGATATACTGCTTTAGGCTCACCCGTGGGTACGTTGATTTATCAAGTGATCTGTTGATTTTCATACAAGTTCAAGTCGAAAGCTTGTAAAATATCTGTTTTCGTGAAGTATAACTCAGAGGTTTGTCTATTTCTCTATAATAATACTGTTAACTGACTTAATTTGGAGAAGATTAAACTACGTCCGCTGAACCCAAGATGAAGACCATGGAAGAATATCTCCGTGGATACACGTTCTGCTGCACTTATCAAATGATCACCAATTGTGTGTAAATGTTTATTCATTTGTCGATTTTCAGAAGAGTAGCATAGAATGGTCGTTGTGGTTTATTTAGACATTACTTGGTAATCTTGTAATATATATATATATTTCAGGAGGAAGATCAACGCTTTGATCAGTCATCCAATCAGGACCCACTTGAAGCTCCGTTTCCGGTAGTATTATATCAACGTCGGACAACTTCGAAGTTGACAGAGGAAAAAGAAAAGATAAAATGTGATAAATTGGATGGACCAATGAATGACCAAGAAATAGTTTCCGCTGTACCAAACATACATGTAGTGAGCTCACATGAGCACACAGCTAACCAAATTTCGATTAGCAACAAACCCTACAGATGTATTGTATGTGATTATCGGTGTGGACAATTATTGGATTTTGTAACACATTCCAGAAAGCATGATGGTGTGTCTTCTGAATGTCCACTTCATTATCACGAATTCCTTTACAAGCCTCGTCATATAGACGGAAAGCCATACAAATGTCCACAGTGTGATTATAGTGCAGCTATTAAGAGAAATCTGTCCAAACACATGGGAACGCACACTGGGGAGAGGCCATACAAATGTTCACAGTGTGATTACAGTGCAAAATTAAAGGGTACTCTGTCCCAACACATGAGAACACACAACATCGAAAAGCCATACAAATGTTCCCAGTGTGATTACAGTGCAGCTGTAAAGAGTACTTTGTCCGAACACATGAGAACACATACTGGGGAGAAGCCATACAAATGTTCCCAGTGTGATTACAGTGCAACTTTCCAGAGTAATCTGTCCCAACACATGGGAACGCACACTGGGGAGAGGCCATACAAATGTTCACAGTGTGATTACAGTGCAAAATTAAAGGGTACTCTGTCCAAACACTTGAGAACACACACCGGGGAAAGGCCATACAAATGTTCATGGTGTGATTACAGTGCAGCTGCAAAGAGTACCTTGTCCGAACACATGAGAACACATACTGGGGAGAAGCCATACAAATGTTCCCAGTGTGATTACAGTGCAACTTTCCAGAGTAATCTGTCCCAACACATGGGAACGCACACTGGGGAGAGGCCATACAAATGTTCACAGTGTGATTACAGTGCAAAATTAAAGGGTACTCTGTCCAAACACTTGAGAACACACACCGGGGAAAGGCCATACAAATGTTCATGGTGTGATTACAGTGCAGCTGCAAAGAGTACCTTGTCCGAACACATGAGAACACATACTGGGGAGAAGCCATACAAATGTTCCCAGTGTGATTACAGTGCAACTTTCCAGAGTAATCTGTCCCAACACATGGGAACGCACACTGGGGAGAGGCCATACAAATGTTCACAGTGTGATTACAGTGCAAAATTAAAGGGTACTCTGTCCAAACACTTGAGAACACACACCGGGGAAAGGCCATACAAATGTTCATGGTGTGATTACAGTGCAGCTGCAAAGAGTACCTTGTCCGAACACATGAGAACACATACTGGGGAGAAGCCATACAAATGTTCCCAGTGTGATTACAGTGCAACTTTCCAGAGTAATCTGTCCCAACACATGGGAACGCACACTGGGGAGAGGCCATACAAATGTTCACAGTGTGATTACAGTGCAAAATTAAAGGGTACTCTGTTCAAACACATGAGAACACACACCGGGGAAAGGCCATACAAATGTTCATGGTGTGATTACAGTGCAGCTGCAAAGAGTACCTTGTCCGAACACATGAAAACACACACTGGGGAGAAGCCATACAAATGTTCCCAGTGTGATTACAGTGCAACTTTCCAGAGTAATCTGTCCCAACACATGGGAACACACAACGGCAAGAAGCCATACAAATGTTCACAGTGTGATTACAGTGCAACTTTAAAGAGTCATCTATCCAAACACATGAGAACACACACCGAGGAAAGGCCATACAAATGTTCATGGTGCGATTACAGCGCAGCTGTGAAGGGTACTCTATCTCAACACATGAGAACACACAACGGCGAAAAGTCATATAAATGATTCCAGTGTGTTACAGTGCAGCTGTAAAGGGTCAGCTATCCAGACACATGAGAACACACACCGAGCAAGGTCATACAAATGTTCTTGGTGTGATTACAGTGCAGCTGTGAAGGGTACTCGGTCCCAACACATGAGAACACACAACGGCGAAAAGCCATATGTACAAATGTCTACAGTGTGATAACAGTGCAGCTGTAAAGGGTCATCTATCCAGACACATGAGCACACACACCGGGCAAGGTCACACAAATGTTCATCGTGTGATTACAGTGCAGCTGTGAAGGGTACTCGGTCCCAACACATGAGAACACACAACGGCGAAAAGCCATACAAATGTTTCCAGTGTGATTACAGTGCAGCTGTAAAGCGTCATCTATCCAGATACATGCGAACACACACCGGGCAGGGCCATACAAATGTTCATGGTGTGATTACAGTGCAGTAATAAAGAGTTAGTTGTCTCAACACATGAGAACACACAACGGCGAAAAGCCATACAACTGGCACGGTGTGATTACAGTACAGCTAGGAAAAGTAATTTATCCCAACACGTGAGGACACACAATGGCGAAAAGCCATACAGATGTTCCTGGTGTGATTACAGTGCGGCTGTAAAGGGTACTCTGTCCAAACACATGAGAACACACAACATCGAAAAGCCATACAAATGTTCCCAGTGTGATTACAGTGCAGCTGTAAAGAGTACTTTGTCCGAACACATGAGAACACATACTGGGGAGAAGCCATACAAATGTTCCCAGTGTGATTACAGTGCAACTTTCCAGAGTAATCTGTCCCAACACATGGGAACGCACACTGGGGAGAGGCCATACAAATGTTCACAGTGTGATTACAGTGCAAAATTAAAGGGTACTCTGTCCAAACACATGAGAACACACACCGGGGAAAGGCCATTCAAATGTTCATGGTGTGATTACAGTGCAGCTGCAAAGAGTACCTTGTCCGAACACATGAGAACACATACTGGGGAGAAGCCATACAAATGTTCCCAGTGTGATTACAGTGCAACTTTCCAGAGTAATCTGTCCCAACACATGAGAACACACAACGGCGAAAAGCCATACAAATGTTCCCAGTGTGATTACAGTGCAACTTTCCAGAGTAATCTGTCCCAACACATGGGAACACACAATGGCGAGAAGCCATACAAATGTTCACAGTGTGATTACAGTGCAGCTTTCAGGAGTCATCTATCCAAACACATGAGAACGCACACTGGGGAGAGGCCATACAAATGTTCACAGTGTGATTACAGTGCAAAATTAAAGGGTACTCTGTCCCAACACATGAGAACACACAACATCGAAAAGCCATACAAATGTTCCCAGTGTGATTACAGTGCAGCTGTAAAGCGTCATCTATCCAGATACATGCGAACACACACCGGGCAGGGCCATACAAATGTTCATGGTGTGATTATAGTGCAGTAATAAAGAGTTAGTTGTCTCAACACATGAGAACACACAACGGCGAAAAGCCATACAACTGGCACGGTGTGATTACAGTGCAGCTAGGAAAAGTAATTTATCCCAACACGTGAGGACACACAATGGCGAAAAGCCATACAGATGTTCCTGGTGTGATTACAGTGCAGCTGTAAAGGGTACTCTGTCCAAACACATGAGAACACACACCAGGGAAAGTCCGCTGACAAGAGTACTTTTTCTAATCACATGAAAAGACACACCATACAAATGCTTCATGTTCGATGACCGTTCGATTGACAAAGGTAGTCTCCCCAACACGTAACAAAGACTGGAGACGAGTAACATAAATGTTCACAGTGTAATTACAGATGTTCACAAAGTGATTACAGCTCTGCAACAGTAGTCTAACCCAACATGAGGGACAAACCACATAAATGTTCACAGTGCGCTTATTCAGTCTCGAGAAATGCCTCGTATCTTGTGAGTGCTGGAAAGAATCCGGTGGGAGTTATTGATTAGAGGACCATGCATTGTAAATATTGTTTGTTCAGAAAGTATGTTCCATGTGGTATGCATGTACAAAAAAATAGTAACGAACGCAGATTTCATGGGGAAAACGCAAAAGCCAGAGTGTTGAATATTGGGGTCTGCATAACCCAGAACTGGAACATGTCCAGTGAAAGCGGAATGAGATTTGTAAAGTCTGTCTCTGAATAGTTAAGACCAAACCCAAGAGGAATTCACCTTTGTGATTCTAAAAGTGATCTGCATATAATTTCTTCTTCGGTCTTAGCAAGTTCAGGTGCTCTAAGTTGAATAAACCTGTGGGTAATTCCACGCTATAGGGGACAAACACTCCAAAAATATATTTCAAGTCTGGCACAAATACATACATACAATTTGAAGTTTATACTTGGAAGTTTATCAAGACGCTTTTTTATGGGGCGATTTAGACTGATCCTTTCCTAAAGTGAGGAAAACTTGAGCACCAGCGCTGTGTCTTGCTAACACAGAAAAAGATAGAGTTCTTACACGACAAGAAAGAGTCTGAAACTTCCTTCTTTAGAGTGTCCAGGTTTCTGTGTTTTTAATGTTCGTGTATAGTTTCATGTCTGATATGTTTGGTTACATTTGTATTTATCTAATTTTATGCGTGTATTTGTTAATTTTGCAGTGGCACTACTTTCCTACTCAAAATATGTCCTCTAAACCACAGATTTTGAGAGGCGCATGTTGGGTGATTTTGTGAGGCTAACTCGTTCTTATTAGAAAGCGTGTCCGGGCAGTAATTTAGTCTTAAATTATACCAGTATAGGTGTAATCCATTTTAGAAAACAATGGAATATTTCACTTTGCCTGTATTCATTTATATTTTCATAAAATATGTGTGTTGAGTTACAGTTTGGAATTTTCACCAGTTGAGCTTACCCCTCAAGACCCTCACCATTATCTTTTTATTGTTATTTTCTAAAATCCAGTGGTGGTCAAATCATTTACATAATAATTTTCCTGTATTCAGGAATGTTTTCTTTCCATTCTGCTTTTTAAATAGTCTTGGACTGTTGCAAGCATTTCCCTGATCTACACAATAAGAGCTCTATATATTACATGCCAATCTCCTGGCTTCGATTGCATATACATTTCGTCTAAACGGCTGCAGGAATGATCTCTGCCCCACCGTAATAAAAATGTAGAACGGAAGGAACAGTTCGTATGATTCGATGATATTCCATTGGTTTGGCGTTTTGATTGGCATGGATCACCAGCGCGTGATGGATAATGCATGAATGAAAGAACGTACCGGTTCTATTTTCTGGTTGTAGTCATAGATACCTACCCCTCCCATCCACGTCATTTTTTCAATGAAAAGTCCGCCATTGTGTTGCTAAGCCGCATCACAGCTCTGTAAATTTTGTAAAACTGCTGTATCCAAAAAGAGTTCGTTTGCGTTTGTCTTGATATAATACCGTACTGATGTTATTCATGACATAATTGAAATGTATAATGGCATGGTTGACATAACTGCACAGTTAGAAACTAAATTATGTGACATGTTTCGCGTAATACACTGCGCGCATAATAATGTAACAGCTCATTACATTTTTGTTGCCTGTGGGTGAGATTAGATTTGGAGCTGTTTGTAAAAAGCGGAAAACGGATCGAGGCTTGGTGAATGATTACATGCACCCAGTGTCTTTATGAATACAGGCGACAGAAGAGATAACCCCCACCATAACGACAACATATATTCTCCATACAGTAGTTTGTGTTGATTTGTAATGGCAAGTTATAAGTAGAAGGATGGTAACTGTTAAGAAGAGTTAACCTCGTTCCCACAGCCGCGCACCGAAGTTCTTCCTACAGCAATAGGATATATAGTGGCTATATTCAGGAAAGCATGAAGTCCCCTAGGAACAAGGTTTGCCACAAACCAGTTCTGTTTCTCTTTTCCGCCATCTTTTAAGCCAAAAGGTGAACGAATAGCAGACGACCCATTTGCCTGTGCAGTGATTCATGTAAATTAAATCTTCATTTTCTGTCGAACATTTGTCTACAGGATTATCTGTCAATTCAGTCAGCTGTCAATATTTTCTTAACCAGAGATCAAGACAAGAGCTTGGTAATTGGTGTCACCGGCACTTTGGATCGGTCGGGTTTTCTGACTCCGTATGATCGTCGAATAAGTTGGCTCTCGTAGCGAATCCAAGCGTGCATACTTCCAACTTTCATATGTCTGGCTAATATAATTTTGCTTTATGGATGTCAGTACGTGTAACTCAGAAACTCTAGCTGTGATACGTGAGTATAGGGTGAGCGGGCGGGGCATTCCCATCACATTCAGCAACAACAATAAAAAAAATAGACTCCTTAGCCGATGTTTTCGGGTTTGATGTACGTGATGAATCTGATACGGTTTCATGGAGCTCACGACGTTTCGTCTCCTTTTCGTTTGCTTGGAACCCAGTTTATGCTGCATAAACTTCAGTGGAGTTAGTAATGTCAACCGCCCATCTTCTTCACTCTCATAGGTAAAATCTTTCGCGAATGGGCATTTATTGAACGTTTTTACGGACACAGATTCACAGCTTCGGACAAAGGGTTACGCGGGACTCTAGCAATCCCTAGAACCAACATCTCTAGTAATCCCTAGAACCATCATCTCTAGTAATCCCTAGAACCATCAGCTCTAGTATTCCCTAGATTCATCATCTCCAGTAATCCCTAGAACCATCATCCCTAGTTATCCCTAGAGCCATCATCTCTAGTAACCCCTAGATTCATCATCTCTAGTAATCCCTAGAACCATCATCTCTAGTAATCCCTAGAGCCATCATCTCTAGTATCCCTAGAACCATCATCTCTAGTAATCCTTAGAACCATCATCTCTAGTAATCCCTAGAACCATCATCTCAAGTATTCCCGAGAACGATCATCCCTAGTATTCCCTAGAATCATCATCCCTAGTAATCCCTAGAGCCATCATCTCTAGTAACCCCTAGATTCATCATCTCTAGTAATCCCTAGAACCATCATCTCTAGTAATCCTTAGAACCATCATCTCTAGTAATCCCTAGAACCATCATCTCTGGTATCCCTAAAACCATCATCTCTAGTAATCCTTAGAACCATCATCTGTAGTAATCCCTAGAACCATAATCTCTAGTAATCCCTAGAACCATCATCTTCAGTATTCCCCAGAATCATCATCTCTAGTAATCCCGAGAACCATCATCTCTAGTAATCCCTAGAGCCATTATCTCTAGTATTCCTAGAACCATCATCTCTAGTATTCCCTAGAACCATCATCTGAGGTAATCCACAGAACTATCAACTCCAGTAATCCCTAGAACCATCATCTCTAGTAATCCCTAGAACCATCATCTATAGTAATCCCTAGAACCGTAATCCCAGCACAATAATCCCCAGTATTTTCTAGAATCATAATCCCGAGTAATTCATAGGACAATGGTCCCTAGTAATTCGTAGAAACATCATCCTCTCTGACAAACGCAAACTATGTGAAAGAGACTTTTAGAAAGTCACATTCGTAACCCATGACCTCTCCGAATATACTCATATTTGTGCGAACTGCAAGAGCCAGGCAATGTATCGTATATTTCATCCCCCATTGGTTGTTTTGAATAGAGATGTACGCATCAGTGTTTGATTTTACTCGGACTATAAAGACCTACTTACATGTATGAAGGATGCATGGGGCAGAACTTACCATTTGCAGTATCTGTGCCAGGCGCATAGCCAGAGTCAGGGGAGGTCCCGAACCCTGTGTTGCGTTCCCGGATGGTCGAATGAGTTTCTCGTACTGTTTGGTTTGGAATAGGTCGTGATGAAGTCGTCTGGCCGGCATTTTTTCGTGTTTATGGATTGTTTGGACGCCAGACAGGACAGCAAACAAAAAAGCAACATCGGCTATCCCCATCATAGCCGGTGTTCTGTTGTATAGGAACGTCAAGAATGGTTCTCAGTCGAGCTGGCAAAAATAAGGAAAGCGACAGATGCAAAATGAGATTTAGTCCTCTGGGGATACTAGTCCGCCGTTTGTTATCGTATCAAAGCTCGCCAATTCAAACCATCCACTGTGAGGCATTCTCCCTTAATCAGAATTAACTTCTTAACTTCTTAACTACACTGTGCAGGAAAAACAAACGCGGTGCGCATGAGCATTCGGCCTATATCGCTTTGATCGATACAGAGAGCATATGTCTGCATACGAGAGATATGGGAAATGCGTCCAGTATATATTGTAAAAGAATTAACACGTTTCGTGCAAAATTATTACACAAAAACACACGTTACGACGTCTTGTTTGGCTGTGAGATGCTGAGCCTACTTCGCGCTCCGTTTACAAGCGGACGATGCTGATTGACCAAGAACCATGCGCAGGAAAGCCGGCTGCACGCCGGGATTTAAATCCCAGTGCAATCAGAGGTTGTATCTGACAGCAGGAAGTTTACAATCAAATTTCATGAGAAAGCAGTGACGTGGCATCACCAAATGCATACCGGTACTGGGAGCTCGCTGTTGTCTCGCTCGCGAACGCAAGCACGTGGCCGTGAGTGATAGAAGCGCGCGGAATCGTTGACTGGCCTGGAGTGCTGAAGTCAGCGTTGGCGACCACTAAAACCACAAGCGAAGTCGAGCTAGTTTTCAACGTGGATAAGCACAGGGTACCCTACCACCTGCGAAAGCCGCGAGAGGACTTCCGACTTCCAACTTCTGACTTGCATCTTCTGACTTCCGGCTTCTGACTTCGGACTTTTTTCTTTGTACCGTAATATATTACATATTATAATACATGTAGTATGAAAAATAGAAATAACACAATACCATTATCGTGGCATATAGTGCTTGGCAAGTTGAGCATGTATTCTAACAATCAGATAAGCATGAATGTTTACCTTGAGCTGTGGTAAAATTAAAATGTTGTAACGTAATGTGCTCTATGCCAAAGATAAACGCGACTCGCTTAATAACATGGCTGTGTGACTAACGTTACAGGACCTACGAAGTATGATTTGATATTATTTAATTGAGTATCTTGACCTAATACTGATCATTTCCATGAGTGTAGGCATTCTCGCTCCACCACAATGCCTCTGGCTAATAACGGAAGCAAGCGTAGTATGTGATAAATATTCATGCGCGAGAAGAGTCATGTGAACTATCACATTACAGCACATATATGTCCTACCAAAGCGGAGGTCAGGATTACATACTCGTTCTGTCCTGTGAAGTTCAACACTTTCTGTGGTGCAATGTATTCTTTTATCCCTCTAACGTTTGTTTTCGTTATTTTTGATCGATGCATCTATTTGTACGTCTCATTCAAGTTTGGAAATGTGTATTTCGTTCTGTTTTCACAGATTTTTTCCACATTTAACAAATTCCTCTACAAATGCGACAATTTCGGCGTGTTCCTATAATCTTTACCATAAAATATATTTTATCGATCACATGCTTGATCCATAAGCTCATTTCCAAAATTAAATATCATAAGCGAAAATCTTCCTTTCTCAAGATGGAAGCCATAGCTAATTTCTGGTGACAATTTCTGTCACATATAGTCCGCATCAGCTTTTGCTCCATTTTTCGTGGAAAATGCGCAGGTGCGCGCAGTTCGGGTAGCCAAGTGTGTCGGCTGCAAAAGGACTAGATAATACAGCCGCTGTTATTGGCCGTCTAAGAACAGATGGGACAGCCGGTAATACTTGAACTGGGCTATTTTTATGCCACGTTTGCCGGAGTATGGCGTAGAGCATAGCTGTGGCCTCGGCGACAATGGGTCGTAGGAGGCATTGAGATATGTTTTTGCCAATTTCGAGGTTTCTAGGTACATGTAGATCGCTTTTATGGTCAGTATCTGCTAATATATGACGTAATTTCATTCGTAAAACTGATTGACAAAGTAACGTAAATTGTGAAGTGTAGAACCAGTAAGTTCTAGCAGAAATGGGCTCTGACTTGAGAGAATGATGCCAAATGCAACATGTTTCTGCCCATTGTCTGCTGATACACATAAGTATTGATTTTACGGAAGTGATTAATGCAATTCTAAAGGGATTATGAGTGCGGAAGAGGACGAGAACATCAATACCAGCGAAGCAAGGCCCTTGTCATGGTTGAAGTTTCTGATACCAACGGAGATGAATTGTATTGCCGATCCATCCTCATTGTTGACCCATACAGCAGATGATTCCTCTGCCTCTGCCAGACATTGGAAGAAATCCATCAGAGTATAGTTCTCCAACTCCCACTCCTCCAATTTAGTAGTCTACGTATCTCTTTTTTCCAATATATCAGTGATTCAGCTTCAACATTACCATTCACTGAATGCCCCACAATTTCTGGTCGCCACCAATTGTCGAAACTGCCGGGCTCTATTCTTGGAATCTGGAGACAGGTTTTATTCTTAGCGCTGGAAGAATGATTGTATTCAATTAACGGTAATCGATGCATAAGCGCATTCTCCCATCCCTCCAATTCAGCCTTCTTGCTATCGTTCCATTTCTTGTGTTATAAATGTGTCCCCTGTGCACACCACGGTCTCTTCTGCTCGATCTGTCCACCAAAGAAAGCGCACAAGCGTGTTCTCGACTTCACTGTCCTTAGTCTCTCCATAAAAGACAAAAGCATGCACTTGTATTGAAACGATCGCTGTACAGTTATCTCCACCAGATGTCGGCAATATTGAATCCAAAATACATTCACCATTACTGATGGAGTAACCCTCTCCACATTCGATCTTTTGGCATCGCTGCAGAACAAACATGTACATTTCATCAGGTCCACACTCGATACCGCTTGGTGGAGTCAGTATTACGGCTTTATCCTTATGCATAATCTGTGGTCTTTTTCTTGGATCCAGACTGAACAATAACGAGATAGATATACGCCTACCGCCATTGCTTGAGGGACCTCGGACATTCAGGGAGCCACCATATTTTGGAGGACTGTCCACATACAAACAACACCACGCCGCGAACACCCCTACTACAGGATTTTCAGGCTCTAGGACATTAGTGCCGCATATATCGTACTCGATGTCACCATCTGAAAAAGTGCTTTTATGGCTTTGATAACAAGAGCAGGTGTCAATTCCAGCCTTCATCTATTGAGATGCTTGATCAAAGTCGAACGAACACATTCTTTTGAACATGAATATCGGAATGATAGTAAATTGCGGCAAAATTTTTATTGAGCAATTATCGCGTAAAAAAACGGTATCCTGTATCAACGTTTCCAAATTTATCTCATCCGGACAGCTTAGTTTGGTTCGCCAAAGCTCTAATTGGTCTACTCGTCTTCCGTGGCAAAACGCACAGTGAACGTTTCTGTAACTTATGGTTTTGAGCTCAATGTCATGTACCGGTGGACGGTATGTAGAAGTTCTGTTGTTTTCGAAAAATTCTCTGGCTTCGTCATCAGCCCATAACGTTGGACAATTGGCGACCAAGCCATATGGCCCACAGCCTCTGTTCAATAAAACGTCAGAGATGTTTCCGTATTTCAGTGTCCACGGCATTGCACGGTGACAGGTATTCTCGATCTCTGATGTTATATTTTCAATACCGGTATCTAAGATAGGCGGAAACAGTGTATTCGGTGTGGCAACTTTACTGTAAAAAATTTGCATCTCTTCATCCAGATGTTCATCAGCTGTAGGTTGGATTAGGATGATTAGATTATTTCTCGTGTTAGGGTTCAGCGGAGATACTCATTATGACTGGAGTGGTAGTTAAAGAAAAAATGTCGGCCGATCAAAGTGGGCAGGCAGCAGCAGAAAAGGTATGTCAATTTTGCCTGAATCGTCAGCATTAAAAGGTAGTTAAGATAATTAATCTACTCTACCCTGTTTACACATAATCATTATGTGACTGGGTGAAACGTCACACAACCACTGAAGTATTTTTTTTCAATTCTGAGAACTATGGGCTGATATGTATACACACAAACTATATGTTTAACAGCTGCTAACTCCGGAGTTATTAGTTGAATATAGTTGTCTTCGACTAACTACTGTATTAAAGAAATAGATTCACATCCCAAACTATTCAAGTGACTGAAAATATTTTCAGTGCATTTAGATTGAAATGGAACGAAATTAAACTACTGATCTAACTGGAATGTTATATCTACTTGATCGATTTTCATAGGCAAAACATCTGAGGAAGTTTGAAATTGAAGTCAGATTGGAATTAGGCACCAGATTCATTCTAATTAACCCTACCAGGTCTGGATGTGCCATAATGGCCCCTACCAATCTTTCTATCCTATTACCCAAACAACAAAAAATTGAGAGCTGATACTCCGTAACTTGATAGCATTTCATATGGGGGTCTTTTGAGCCTATTTGCATAATACCATGAGCAGAAGATCATGGACAAATTCAAAGTACCGCCATGTCGGGTACCAGCAAAGTGATGTTTTCGTCTCTTCTCTTCAAAATTCCTGCTTTCTGCGAATAAAAGTGATAGGTTAATTAATAGACTAGGTATGGAATTTCATTACCCGAATGTAGAGTGCAATAAAGACATCTATTTTTTCAGTAAAATAGCTCATAAATATAAATTGCTTAATATACTTACCGAGATATAAATGAACGAATATACTGACTTAAACAGGAAGCCACAAAGAATTCTTTGAGCCCCATGTTTAATAATTGTTTAAGATTGTGACCCAAGCTTAGTTTTGATGTACCAGGGGGATGTATATAGATGTACCAGGGGATGTAGTATAGATGTACCAGGGGATGTAGTATAGATGTACCAGGGGATGTAGTATAGATGTACCAGGGGATGTAGTATAGATGTACCAGGTGATGTAGTATAGATGTACCAGGGGATGTAGTATAGATGTACCAGGGGATGTAGTATAGATGTACCAGGGGATGTAGTATAGATGTACCAGGGGATGTAGTATAGATGTACCAGGTGATGTAGTATAGATGTACCAGGGGATGTAGTATAGATGTACCAGGGGATGTAGTATAGATGTACCAGGGGATGTAGTATAGATGTACCAGGTGATGTAGTATAGATGTACCAGGTGATGTAGTATAGATGATATAGATGTACCAGGTGATGTAGTATAGATGTACCAGGTGATGTAGTATAGATGTACCAGGGGATGTAGTATAGATGTACCAGGTGATGTAGTATAGATGTACCAGGTGATGTAGTATAGATGTACCAGGTGATGTAGTATAGATGTACCAGGTGTAGTATAGATGTACCAGGTGATGTAGTATAGATGTACCAGGTGATGTAGTATAGATGTACCAGGTGATGTAGTATAGATGTACCAGGTGATGTAGTATAGATGTACCAGGTGATGTAGTATAGATGTACCAGGTGATGTAGTATAGATGTACCAGGTGATGTAGTATAGATGTACCAGGTGATGTAGTATAGATGTACCAGGTGATGTAGTATAGATGTACCAGGTGATGTAGTATAGATGTACCAGGTGATGTAGTATAGATGTATCAGGTGATGTAGTATAGATGTACCAGGTGATGTACCAGGTGATGTAGTATAGATGTACCAGGTGATGTAGTATAGATGTACCAGGTGATGTAGTATAGATGTACCAGGTGATGTAGTATAGATGTACCAGGTGATGTAGTATAGATGTACCAGGTGATGTAGTATAGATGTACCAGGTGATGTAGTATAGATGTACCAGGTGATGTAGTATAGATGTACCAGGTGATGTAGTATAGATGTACCAGGTGATGTAGTATAGATGTACCAGGTGATGTAGTATAGATGTACCAGGTGATGTACCAGGTGATGTAGTATAGATGTACCAGGGGGATGTAGTGTAGATGTACCAGGTGATGTAGTATAGATGTACCAGGGGGTGTAGTATAGATGTACCAGGGGGTGTAGTATAGATGTACCAGGTGATGTAGTATAGATGTACCAGGTGATGTAGTATAGATGTACCAGGTGATGTAGTATAGATGTACCAGGTGATGTAGTATAGATGTACCAGGTGATGTAGTATAGATGTACCAGGTGATGTAGTATAGATGTACCAGGTGATGTAGTATAGATGTACCAGGTGATGTAGTATAGATG
>JAVTVY010046458.1:0-20648 GCA_036873755.1 Hanleya hanleyi
AGGGTCCGCACCGCGTGCAATGGTTCGGACTAACTCGGGTGGGGCCGTCTTCAATACACGGAGCGTGGGAGCGTGCTTCCGTACTCGCGCAGACATCCTGTACAACTAATGCTAGAACCCACAACTCTGCCCTTTTTATCCACCTCACAGACAAAGTCAACCCTGCTGTGGTATTCATTCTTTTTATTATTCCCCATCATCAAAACACACAGACCCCAGCTGGGGGAGCCATTGTGGATGTGTTTACATTATTTTTGCATGTACACGTGGTGGGTGTCTCCGGGAAAGATGCCGGTCCGTAGTCGAAGGTGGTCGGGGGTGGCTTGCTTGAGGTCGAACAGCATATACCCGTGCTGAGGGGTTGTGGCATCTTTAAAGGCTTCCAACGCAAACGGTGTGCGGCCGGGATACATCTGTCTCGCCAGGTGCAGCGGTTGAGTGGTATCTCTCGGGTTTTTGAAGACCACCAGGTAGTGGGCATTTAAGCTGATATTCCGATGTTCTTTGTTTTTACTGAACAGATTCTGCACAATGTAGATGATGCTGGGCCGTCGATGATGGCTGCCTTTGGTAAAGAGTTGGGTGACCCGTGCATCCGTCTCCGCCATGAGATCATCCAGAACCACCAAGGTGTCGGGTTCCAAATCGGCCAGGTTGGGTAGGCCTTCCACAAACGTGATGTGGGGCATTGCTGCATACGCTTCCTGCCATTCTCCGTAACACCACACGACTCTGGCAATGGGTGGAGTGATCATGCTGTCGGCGTGTTGAAGGAGCTTCCTGACAAAGTGCGTTTTGCCGGATCCCGTCGGTCCTGCGATGACGCAAGTGAAGGGATGCTGCCACCCAGGGTCCATGGTTCGAGGTGTATCCGTTGTCGTGGTAACCCGCTCTTGTAAATTTCCTACGAGTGAACTGGAGTGGTGGTGGGTACAACGTCGGTCGTCGTTGTCTGTTCACTGTCAGGGATGGTGCTGGGGGTGGGCACAACGTGGGTGGTCGGTTCACTGTGAGGGATGAAATCCGGTGGGTGTTCAGACGTAGTGGGCGTACTTGGTGTAGGTGTAGAGCTCGACGTGGCTTGTACGCGGGGTGTGGTGGTGGTGACTGGACTCGATACGACTGGTGCTCTCTGTAGACCGGTTTCGCTGGTGCCTGGTGTTCTCAGTTGGTTAAGTAACGTGCTGACATAGGCTACGTCGTAAAACACACCTCCGTACAACACACTCAGCAGGGTTAGCAATAGCACCCCAAAAGACCACTTGCGCTTTGCGCGTTTTGCGAGACGCTGTCTTCAGAGGCAGCTGCTGTTGGTCCATAGCACTGTGGTCGGACGTGGAATGAAGGAGGACGGCAGTGGTGTCTGGCTTTATAGTCGTTTCACCTGGTTGGCCGCGACCCAGGAATTGAAGGAACTGGGCCAGCCTTGCCATTTTACGAAATGAAACAGTTTGCCACGTCGACGTTCCGTTTTCAAAATCTGCTTCACCGTGTAGTAGTCTTGCTGTGTTTTTACAACAGGCTGTAATTCCGTCTCGTAAAACGTCCCCAGCAACGTTTCCCCTTGAAGATCTTCCAGTTCATAGACTCGCCGCTGTCGGGGTAGGCGCCGTTTAATCAGGAAGTGCTCATCGCTCCAGTTGGGCAAGTAACTTTCTCGAACTTGCCCTTGACTTTACTGATCCGTACAGGGTCCCCGACCTTGTACACCGCCTTCGTCGTTCGCTGCGATGGCCTGGGGTACAAGACACGCCGCACTTGGGCTTCATTGCGTTGGGTCACGGTAATGGGGGATCTCTCTATACTCCGGTGATAGGCTCGATTGTAACCCCTCACCAGTTTCGGGAGAACATCGATGTACCGCCTTGTATTCTTATAGGTGAAATATTTATACATGCGGCCTTTGAATGTCCTGTTGAACCTCTCCGCCACGGAAGCCTTGGTCTCGTACGTATGGAAGAAAAACACCTTCTGTTTCTTGAGAAAGGCTTGGAACGGTCTGTTGAGGAATTCCGTGCCTTCGTCGGTTTGCAAATACAAAGGTTTGCGCCCGGTCTTGAAGATGTCTTTGAACGCTGCTATGAGATTTGCCCCCGTTTTCGTCCGGATGGGTACCACCCACGCATACTTGGATAGGATATCGATGCACGTCAAGATATACCGATTCTCATCGTTGTGTTTGGCAAAGGCGCTCATATCGACCAAATCCGCTTGCCACTGGGCATCTATTCCTCCCACGATGACCCGGTTCCGTAGAAAATGGCGACGGACAGATCGATGTAGGTATAGGTGTCTTGTCTTCTTAACCAATCTCGGACTTGGGCACGTTGTAGCCCCTGGGGTTTGGCCGCTCGATAGAGAGCCGACAATGCACTATAGGCCGCCGGACTGTCAGGACTGTAGTATAAGTTATCCAACACCTTCTCCCAGCGCTTCATGGTGACACAATGATGATGCACCCTGGCTCTATCGTTTATTTATAACGGGTATATCTTGGACCGGAGTTTCTTTCTGATTTTCTTCGTGGACTTCCACAGTGGCCATGGTAAATGACCAGTCCAACTCGTCTGATGACCGCTTGATAAGCACTTGATCCACATCTACCACGGCATCTTCCAATGCAGACCATAGATCAGGGTGAAGGGTAAAATGCACTGTACCCCCATCTAGCCGAGCCAATTGAGCAAGAAAGGGCCGCGTCGGATGTACACATCGTGACACAAGTGGATGAGGTCGCCGCCCAGTTCACCAGACAACACCCGTTTGAATTTGGTCCAGCCCTCCCGGGACAGACGAATGTAAGCCGGGCACGGTTGTGTAGGGTCCGTGTCTCCCACCACCTCCTCCATGATATCGACCTTATCCGCATACACGTGCAGGAAAACCTCGGGGGTCAAGCTGAAATACGCCAGTACTATATGCTCCGTCATGGTCAGTACGTGAATGGTACCACATTTCACTGTCTCTCGTATTTATAGGGAGAACCCCGTGAGATCAAAAGGATCAGGTTGTCATATCACTGGGCTGACTGAGTCTAGCCGGGTAATCAATGGCATCGTCGTCGTCGGGTTCATGTAGTTGTTCATGGGGTTCAGCCAGCGCGTCCTCAATAGCACGAGCCCACCCCAACTGGTGTGATGATCGCTCGTTCGGTGTAAACAGCTGGTCCACAATAGGCACCACTTTCTCCAAGGCTGACCACAGATCGGGGTCTAGGGTGAAGCCTCGCGTAGCATCTTGGTAGCGGCCCAGACGTAGGAAGAAGGTTGCACGGTATACGTAGATGGCATTGTCTATGTGGATGAGGTTTCCGTCGAGCTCGCCGCTCAACACCCGTTTAAATTTGGTCCAGCCGTCACGAGGTAGTGTCACCGTATTCGATAAGGTCTCAGCGGGCGCCCAGCAAATATCTCCACGGTCTTCCACCAGGGTGACTTTATCTTCATAGACGTGTAACCCCACCCGGGGTGTAAGGGGCAGAATGGCTCGTAGGTCGGGTGACATGCTTGGTCCAAATGTCGAACGGTGAATGACACACACTCTGTCTGACCCTCGTATTTATAGTGTCAATACCACAGCGCCAGGGTCAATAGGGCACAGACTAGTATGAGGCCAACCAGCCGGCGCTGGTTCCGCCGTGAGCGCTCCTGGTCCATAGCGCGAGCATCAAGGATGGCTGTCATAGTCCAGTAGTGGTGAGTGATGGCACGCCTCTCCATCGAGTGCACTCTGTGGAGGACCGCTTCTGTGAACTCGTTCAGGATCTGGCGTCGTCCCTCGTTGTCATCGCCATCTGCAAACATGGACCGGACCACTGCTCGGTAACCCGTGAATGAATTCACCGCGGTGGCATGCTGTAAAATGCGAGTCGCATGGGGCTGGATATCCGCCATGGCTCTGTAGAAATGAAGGTGTGGGATCCAGAGGGACGTGTTTTATAGACCAGATGTAGCTCTACGGGTGTAGTCCGTGATACGTACTATTCTGATGGGTTAGTCCAAAAAAGGGAGCAACAACAACAACAACAACAACAACAGATTACAGATCAATCCTTTTTATTATGCGTGAACAACATAGAAATGCATGTACTGACCTGTCTGTGGGGGTTTCCCACAATGGCGTTCACCTTCGCGTCTTTTCGTGTACGTCCGTGTCTTTTCGTTAAAGTCCGTGTATTTTCGGTAAAGTCCGTGTCTTTTCGGTAAAGTCCGTGTCTTTTCGGATCGGTGACGTCCGTGTCTATCGTCCGGGCACTTCGCGTCTGCGCCTGCATTGGGTATGTATAAGGGTCTTCATACGCGCGCGCAATGCGGCTCAGTGGTACACCAGTACACCAGTCTCGATCCTCGACTTGGGGTAGAGTGTGCTAAAAATAGATTACCAGCTAGCGTGCTATAAAAGGGAAGCGGCCTTGCCATTTCATCAGACACTCTATCAACCACCAAGATGTTCACTTGCACAACTTGCCAGAAGCAGTTTACTCGTCTAGATAATTTACGACGCCACGAGGCCTCCACCCACAACGATGGACTGTATACTTGTATAACCTGCGCACGGTCATTTAATCGGGAAGATGCTTTACTGCGCCACGAACGTTCAATTCATGGGCCATCCAAGCGTCCATGCGAGGATTGTGATCAACTCTTCAAACGACGCAGTCAGTTGCTGCGACACCAACGGTTGATTCATGCCCATGAGCATGAACGACAACTTCCTACTGAAGAGGAGCCACGGAAGGTGAGATCCAGTGAAGATAAGCCCGGGGAGACGAACGCCACTGGTGATGCGATGAAGGAGAGCCCGCCTATACCCACAGTTGAGAAGAGCCTGAATATCCAGCCGGACCCCAGCGTTACGGTTTCGAGTCCTGACAACATCGAACATTTTCTGGTGGAGCCCATAAATGTTCCTAGCGATCTGTACAGGACAACCATACAATCAGTGACATCGATCGGCGCCATTGGTCCATGACACGGTACTGTTTCCACCCTCAAGATATCTACAATTTCCCACTGACCATCCGCACCTGTCTACGCAGCTACGTGGAAGCCATCTTCAATGATCAAACTACGGCCTTTACATTGAATGTCGCTTTCGGGTACATCTTACGTCACAAAAAGACGGACCAGTTACAGTATTATTATCCCAGTGCCAACAACCATGTGTTTGACCAGCCGGTCACCATCATTAACCGGGGGTCACTAGAGACGATGCTGGAGATACTGGACACCGTGGAACCTTTGAGATGGGCGCATCGTCAACGCCCCAACATTCAATGGGTGGTAGAGAGGGTAACCAATGTCACGTTTTTCCTGACCAAGCTGACCGATCACCCCCATCGGTTGAATGCGTCACCCGTGCACTGATGAATATGATGCTGTACACACACACTCTATGTCTACATGCTGCTCGCTGACTTGAGCTCAGTAAACACTTGACCTAATGTGACAATGTGTTAAATAATAAAACATGGTGTTTGATATTTCAATTTGTTTTGCTGTGAACATACTAAACATACCCAGGGCGGCTCCCCCCAGCCTGGGTATGATGTAACATTGGGGTAATAAACTATATAAACATTACTAAACTTGTTGTTTTTTTCACGACAACCGCTATCCGATTGTATAGTACTCCGCGCAGGCTATTTTCATACACCTCGGCCACCGCGCATGCGCAGAAGGCCGATATGTCAACCCCACCCCCAGCCCATTAGATGCCCCCTCCCCTAAGCTTCACTTTGATACCTCACTCGACCCCATCGGACCATTTTATCTTGGGACTATTTTTTCTCCGCGGAAGGTTTTTCCCGCGACCGAATCACCGCCAGACATGACCGCGGATGAATACATCTTTCACAGCCGCCATCTTAAACCCACCACCCACCCATCCACCACACTTGCACTCACTCACACCGGCCGCCATCTTAAACCCACCACCCACCCATCCACCACACTTGCACTCACTCACACCGGCCGCCATCTTAAACCCACCACCCACCCATCCACCACTCTTGCACTCACTCACACCGGCCGCCATCTTAAACCCACCACCCACCATCCACCACACTTGCACTCACTCACACCGGCCGCCATCTTAAACCCACCACCCACCATCCACCACACTTGCACTCACTCACACCGGCCGCCATCTTAAACCCACCACCCACCATCCACCACACTTGCACTCACTCACACCGGCCGCCATCTTAAACCCACCACCCACCATCCACCACACCCCATGTGACACAATACGCGCTTCTGATTGGCTACCTCCACGTGACCTCCACAAAATATGCAAATTTGCGGGGTCAATAGGCCTCATTTTGCCGTCTGTATACTACTGATGATATCTCTCATATATTCGATGTGGACTGTCAGCGTTCAGCTGGGTAACTCTTTCCTATATTCTTTGTTTCATGCAGATGACCTATTTTATCACCTTTTCTCCAGAGTGTCTTAAAATATGTCTTTATAAAAATTCAATGAAAATTTATCTATCAACCTTCGTTATATAGCGTCGACAGACAGATCACTGTCATATATTGAATTTTAGAATTTTTATAAAGACATATTTTAAGACACTCTGGAGATAAGCTTGTGATAAAAATTTCATCTGCATACCTATTATGTCTGCTAATAGTTTTCTTTGATGTGATTACGCTTTCCTATGGCATTTGTCATTGCAAAAGTAACTGGCAGTTTCTACAGCAATACATGCATTCTGATCCGTGTCAAATTAATGTAATACTTATGGTATTACAAACATTTTCATTTCCCGACAAGGAGTGATACAGGTTGATAATTTAAGCCCGATTTTTTAAAATATGTTTGTTGATTATATCTCTCATATATTCGACGTGGACTGTCAGCGTGCAGCTGGGTAACCCTTTCCTACATTCTTTGTTTTATGCAGATGACAAGATTTTATCACAAGACAGAATGTCTTAAAATATGTCTTCAGAGAAATTCAATGTATAATGCTCAAGCTAGCAGCGAAAAAAAAAAGTTTTCAGAAAACGAAAGCCATGTAGTTTTGCATGCCTCGTCAATCTTTCAATTTTGCTGTATTGGAAATACTGATGTTCGAATCGTACAACAGTATTTATACCATGGTACAATATTGGTCCAAAACCATGGGAAAGATCACTGAAGTAATTTTATAACCTATTTCATTGAATATGATCATCTTGCAAATTTATGCTGCAACGAACCACGCTCTGCTACCATTCTGCTATCACGCCAATTTTAGCATACCATATGGCTTGAAACATACGTGCACCGGCCCGCTTATGTCCATTCATCTTATTTTGTTGAGGAAATATTGAGAGAAACAGACTCAGGTTGGGTGGAGAGGAAGGGGTGTGCGCAGTACGACTCGTGTTACTCGCGTGTGGTCAAGTTGACAGACCAGGTACCTGGTACTTGGATTGGATTACTTGGACATCCGATCGTGGAGCCACTGGTAATAAATACCTACGGTCCCATCCTATATCAGTGTATCATTGTGACCTGGACAAAATCACAGAATATATCCCATATTTCCCTAATCACATATTCACTGTATCCCGCTATATACCTACTGCAGACTACTTATAAGTGTCAATTACTCCATCGCGGTATTAAACCTCTGTCTCTCTATCTGTTTTTATCTGTCATCTACCATGTCACCTTAGCCTCAAAAGAGAGCCGTGGAGCCTAATAGCTACGTTTCTATCATCCCAATTTATATCTCAGGAAAATAATTTCGATTATTGAATTGTAAATTCATCGCCGATTGTAGGTACTTACCGACTGTAGGCACTTACCAATTGTAGGGACTTACCCAAAATCAGATGTGATCCCTATATAGCACCATAGGCTGCTTGAGGCAATGCTGGTACGGTTTATAGCCTTGGACACACCTGTTCTCGTCAGATCACCGAAGTTAAGCAACGTTAAGCTCGGTAAATACTTGGGTGGGTGACCGGGTGCTGTACTGGCTGGGCTGATCAGTGTCCAGGGTAATAGGCACTGTGAGCACCGTCGTGTTCTGGCACATGTAGGCACCGTCGTGATATGACTGAGAAAATGTTGAAAACGACATTATACGCTACTACTCACCCTTGAGGCAATGCTTGAACTATAGCTCACGGAAAAGTGAATGACAGGCAAGATGATCTCTTCACCAGACCGTGATATTACAGCTGTGCATTTTACCCTGTGCATTTCATACCAGAACTAAGAACAGTGGTATAGTAGTGTGTCCTGTATATGTTCCTGTACCGCGTTATTGGTGATTATCTTAATTCTATCCCTGCTTGATTCGATCAACGTTAGACTTACAGTATAAGTTATACTGCTATAACCAACAGTGTCCTATCTGTTAAACAATCATAAACAAGAGAGATAGCATAGGGAAGAATTCTGGTTTTCGGAGGCAATAATAATTGAGTTTGAATAATGATGATGCTAGTTAGGAGGTTAACACTAAGGTAGAGGTGGTTATTGTGGTACCAAGGTAGAGGTGGTTATTGTGGTACCATTCACAGCTGACGTCTGTTTGTCAAACCAAGTCAAACAATCGTCAGCGGTGAGTGGCAATGCAACCACCATCGATACTGAAGTTTTAAACCCGATTCTGAGAAGCAAAGCGAATATACCGAATACACGCATGAGCTGTTTTCAGCAAGCAGAGCAATATACAAATATTTCTTGAATTCAAATTTTACCTTTTTCAGGTGTCCTTCCTTGATATCTCGAAAAATGACCTCGAGACAACAAAATCAGAGATGCAGAGGCTATATGGACACGATAAGGTTACATCATATATAGCTGACGTCACAGATGATGGGCAAATGACAGGTATTTAAATATGAAATGACAACATATTCAGTGGAATTATTCGGGTTAATTATTGGTCTGATGACGCAATTGCCCCGTATAATATCTACATCGTAGTATATATATTGATGTTGACGCCATGATTGCCACTTTATACTTATATACACTAATACCATTTCAAAAGTAAGCAACATGTATGTCCAGTTATTTATAGAATGACACTTTCTTGGTAAAGCACAAGTCCTTGTTTTGGGTGGGACTGATTCGAGACTAGAACCTCCGCCTTCAGAGTTTCGCACCAGATCGTCGGCAATAGATGCAAGCTCTCTGAACCATTCAGTCCCTTGTGGTAGCCAAGGTGGCCGAGTGGTTTAGAGCGCTTGGTGCTAAACTTTGAGGGGGCCGGTTCGAGCCTTGCACGGGACTGGCCCATCCATCTCAAGTATATAAATATTTGTGGTTCAGAACAGTTGGATTCAACTTTACAATTTTTTATTTGGGTATATAATAGTCATATATATTTTCCTGATATGTATCAGACAGAAAATAGAGCATTTATATTCAGTAAGAAATTTGAGCTTCTTTAATATACCGACAGCTGTTGTGTGGATCACGTTCATCATCACACCTATAGCAATTGAATGGTATGAACAATGTTAAACGAATGGAATAGATTTGTAAAGTAGAAATAAATACTGAATAGAATGCAAATGGTCTATTTTATGTCTTTAAATGTCTTTATGTAGCGGCATTCGAACATACTCTACAGAGACTGGGTAGCATTGATGTCTTGGTGAACAACGCCTCTATACTGAACGAATCCAAGGCTGATCTCATGATCAACATAACCCTGGTATGTTTTATGCGAATTATTCAACTGTGTTAACAAATTTATACAATCATCTCTTGAAGAATAGGATGAGAAGATAAACCGGAAATGCTGGTTCTGTAGCTGATTGATGAAGCTGGAATTGACAACCACATAATTTATTTTGACATTAAGTATTGTGGGATTCAAAGGTTGTTCCGGATTACACATTCAGATCTACAAAAATAGTGATGATATCAATAAGAGTAGATAGCAAGTTAGACGTTCAATACCAGTGGGTTCTATTTTTAGCCAACATAGATCGAAAGAGTCTTCAATCGAAAACTGTAGAGAATACATTGGATTTAGTGTAACCCTGAATAATCTCACACTAACTCAGTTGAATCTGCATTCGGTTAAAAGGACTGAAAGTGAGGGTCGCCCATGTCAGAGGATAACGATTAATCAGACCATGTCATCATTGTTGACTCCTACTCCTACTCCTACTCCTACTCCTACTCCTACTCCTACTCCACATCGAAGTTTAACTGTTGGGGATTGTATATCTCTCTGCCGGAATGTGATAAACATCCGCATCAACAACGGCCACAAATGGACATATGGTTGATGGGAAGATTTAACAACACCTTGCCATCAAATTCCTATATCAAATCTAATAGATTGTATACATGTTAGTAAACTTTGAATTCCATGCTGATTTCACTAATGTTTTTGCTCCAATTTCCAGGGAGGTGTGGTGCGAGGAACAGAACTATCGCTCAAGTACATGAACCCGGACAATGGCGGTGTAGTCGTGAATATATCATCAGCCGCCGGTGAGAGCGATGTCGCAAACTTGAATGTAAATTCCACCTGAAATACAGATCAAATTGTATACTATATTTTACAGTCTTTCCACCAACTCAAGGAGAAGGCCATGAGAAGCCCGGGTCATATAACAAAACAGCTTTAGCCTTTTGATATCGGTCAATATGTGGGTTTGTGGACCTGGGAGAACAACTTTTTTCTCAGGTACACAAACCACTTCTTTACCTCATCAAAAGGTTGTAATCGTATAATTTTGTTTATTATAAAGGCTTATAATTGAATAACAAATGTATCCATCAGTAGGACCTGCAAACTATAGAACTGTTTCTTGATTGGTTGGTTGTAGATCTCTGATGAATACGTCTCTATAAAGTTCCAGCTTTTCACAGTTGTGCACTTCGACTGTTCCGAGCAGATGATTATCTCAAATATTGCATGTTCATTTATCTCCTAGGCGTATACTTCACCGAAGGATACCGACATGCCTTCCCAATATATTCAGCAGCAAAGGCTGGAGTTGTAGCATACACTAAATGTTTCGCAGTAAGTATTCGCCTTCATGTCTGTATAGAGTGTCCTTGGTATATTTTGATAATCATAATGTGTAGCCAAATCTAGGGGTGAGCATACAGATTCTTAATTCTCACTCAAAGGAAGATTCGCTGTGTATTATTAACCTGATTTTCTCAAAAATTGTTAATCAAAAATCTGAAATCATTAAACCCTATTTTTCATCCTGTAATACATTGATTCGGTTATATCACATGGGAACACCGTTACTTCGAAAACGTTTGACCATTATAGTACATGTAATATCACATCATTTCGTGTTGCTGAGACACAAGAAACTGTGGGCCGATTGTCTCCTTGAAGAAACTATAGCTTATGACCTATTATTTTGTTTAGATTAAGATATATGAATCAACAAAAACATATGGATGTGGATTCAATATATTTTTTTCATTTGTTACAGAGGTCACCGGATGTACAGAGCAAAAACATTCGCTTGGTGTGTCTATGTCCTATCAGTACAGACACTGACCTGTTCAATGACCCGGACCCATCAAGGTGTCGAGACATCGAAGCGTACCAATCCGGTGCTAGGAAGGGGGGAATTTTGAAGTATGTTATCCGCTGCTGTATAAGCTTACGGGTTTTCACACTGATAAATTTACATTCATTAAAGATGTTTAAAACAATATTTCATGGCTAGATGAATTTTTGACGCGAATGTTGATTTGTTGACTAACAATTTTTCATCATCACGTAATCCCGTACATAAATTCTCAGTCGTTTAGGAGAGACCGGCGAATCATGTTAAGTGAGGCTATCTAAATCGGCTTGTAATAATACTAATGACTGTCTCGCATTTCGTGGGTCACAGTTTTCTTGGTAATATATCGGAGCCAAATTTTCTCAGAGCGGTGAAATTTCCCATATCATCTGAAGAATATTGTGGAGATTTTCTTTGATTTTTGATAAATTTACGTGAAATTTCAGAAAAAATGTGTAAAATATCATAGAGATTCTGTGTGGAATTTTACTGCTCTGAGAAAAAGCTGGTTCCCATATATTGCCAAAAATCCGTTACCCTCGAAATGTGACGCAGGCTGTAGGTGCTTGATTCTTCTACATGTTTAAGATATATGTATGCGTTATCATTAATGTGTTTATGGGGAAAGTAGCAAATTTGGATACAAGTCGCGAAACCACGTGCTTGTATAGTGAACAAAATTAATAAGTTAGTTCAACGGTTATAGTTTATTGAACTCGCGGCGCCACGGAGAGACCGGCTTCTGTAATATCAGTCGACTATTCATCATCATCGAACCGCCTCTTTCTTGCAAGGAACTAGGTAGAAAAATTATGATTGTGTTTTAATTTGGTGCTTATGCTGATATACGAATTAGGTCTTTGGATTACAGACGTAGAAATTCTTTAATGGATGACGGTTGAATATTGAACGACGGTATATACGTTTGTATTCAATAAAGACAATGATTTTGGTGGGAATTAGACTACCATCGCCCATTTCCAGCCGGTCTGAAGGTGATCGGAATAGAATCCGTGTCGCCAATGTGATAGGCTATGACCATAGGCCTTTTGATGATTTCGTAGTTGAATGAAGCCACTTAAAGCAAAAGTACAAAGTATTCGGCAAAGGTAGCAAATTTGTAACACAATCGTCGCGTATTGGTACTGTGAACAAACGGAAATAGTGTTAGGACTACAAACGCTTAAATGGATTCGGAGCACCTCTGTTTTCACGATTCGGCAAACCGTGGTGTTTGTACGGAGCGGGCAGCTAATTATTCTAGTCAACCCGAGAAGATAGGGAATTTTAATAATCAGCCCCAATGTCAACTCTAAGATATGAACTAAGGAATAAAATAGCACAATAACCTTGACAGGTATAACTTCAGAACAGATAATCAACTTTGACAGCTAGAAAACATGTTTCTCGCTTTAAAAATAATTCAAGAGTATAGCGAAGAAAAGCGACAGCTTTTTTATTGCTGGTGAGTTATATCATCCAGGAAACTCTCCCCAGTGACAATCTTACAGTCTGACCTCTTTCTTCGAAAGGACAAGTACATCGTTTCAACTTGTCCCGGTTTACCCCGCCCCCCTTTCAACCATGCTGCGCCATTGTTACATGTACCTACATTTTGTTTCTGTTTTCAGGACCGAAGATGTCTCTTCCATCCTATTATCTCTGGTAGAAGACGACACGAATCATGGGAAAGCCGCCGTTATACAAGGTCCCGGAAAATATATTTTTGCATAAAATTAGAACTTTTCGTTTCGTTTATCTCACGGCAAATAAAACATATACATTTTGTTTGGAGATAATGTTTTCATTGTTATTCTGTACTTCCTATATCAGCACGAACATGGCCATAATATCGCACAGATATTGTTATTCCTGCTCGCATATCTATATTACAGAATTAACTTCTTCAAACCAAGGAAGACTTCCAACTTCTAAGTTCAGATGTGTGCAAGTGAACGATACTCTCATACTGATTGACCACCCACATAGAAACTATTACAACAACAGTTGTGGAGTTACCAATCTCAAAACCGGGGAGTGGGGCGGGAGGAATCTCCGCACAGGCTTAGACCGGCGAGCCGCGTTTTACCGAACTGCATTTACTGTGTAAACCAAGTTCATTTTCTTTGCTTCCAGTTGGTTTAAATTTTCCTAATATTCTCTGGCATATCAAATACAAATAATCCGTGTTACTCTGTATTTGCTATTTGAAACGGGTTGCACGGCGTGTTCGCACGACCTGTGCCCATCGCGGTGCGATGGAGTGCCCAAGTACATCCATCCATCCATCCATATTAGCACGAACATGGCCATAATATATAATATTATATTCATCTCTGACGATGATATAAATAAATGCTGAAATATTGAAACACAAAATTTCGTTGTGTACTTTATTCGAGGTTACATTCTTTCTGTATCAAATCAAGGTCGTCAGTGAATCCTTCTGTTTCTTTTTGTTTTTACCATACATAATGAGACAAGTCCTAACTTGTTTGAAATTAAAAATGCAGCTATTCATACAGTAATATAGTGGCAATTACAAGCGTCTGGTCCGTCATTCATAATTCAGCCGTCGTCCATTAGAGAATATCCGCGTCCACAATCCAAAGACCCATTCCATATTCCATATAACATTATTAGCACCAAATTCAAAAAAACAATCATAGTATACATAAACATAGGCTAGTTTCCTGCAAGAGAGAAGCGGTCAACAGTTTTCAATGATGCCGGCAAGACATCATGATGTTCCAAAAAAATCAAATCCGTATCGCTGATCAGTATTCTTAATCCATAATATTCGCTGTAAAGTCGTCATCTAAAGAATGATGTATCTCAGTCACGCTTTGATTGTGATTGTTCATATGAGCACCATGAGGATCTTGAAGTACATGGGTTCATACGGCCCCTAGCCCCGGGTTAAGCGGAATTAGACACAAATAACGTAACGCCATAGATGTTGCACACTGCGCTCGTATTTTGCTATCAGCATGCGATATTTATCGTCAAATTTGAGAAGCTTTGAGTGGAGGCGCTTGATGGTATGGCCCTGTTTCATAAGTTTCTGCAACAATGTTTTGTGACGTTGATTGAAATCGTCACATTTAACACAGGATCTAGCAAATGCTACTAGGCGAGATTTGTATACGCCATATGCAGGTCCCACTGAAATATTACTTTCCAGAAAAGGATAGTTTACAATGTTGAAAGTGTAATCATCTCTTTTGTCATAAAGTCGACGAGAGTGAAGGCCCGCTTCATTTTCATAGAAATATAGGTGTAAATATGATGAAGTTTCCTTCAAATCCAGTGAAGGTGGATATATACCCTTCACTTCGTCTTTTATATTGCGATTATCCACTGAGAGAAGATGGTATATATAGCGTTTGGTGAATGAGAAGGAACGGGCTTTGAATTGATCGGGTTTTGAAGCGCTTGCATATAGTCATATTCATAAGAGAACAGATATAGGTCAGCCAACAGGGGTGCACAATTAGTACCCATTGGAATACCTATATGCTGTTGATAAATTGTGTTGTCAAATTTCACATAGATATTTTTAATGAGAAATTCAAGCAACTCTATAAACAAAGAAATATCCCATGAATGATATCTCTTGAATGTAGTAGAGCTAAAGAATGCTTTATGGCTTCCGACATTAATATATCTACGATCAGTTTTCTTGGACACAGACACTATTAATGAACTTAGACGGTCAATAAGGTCCTGATGAGGGATTGTAGTATAGAGAGTCGAGAAATCCTCTAGTGACAATGTATCTATTACAGATATATATTGTATAGATGATAACAAACACAGTGTTCTCCCATTCGCAGCTTCTCGTGGATCTCGGGTGGAGGATAGTCCCTCGAAGACAATGAGCACCATGTTGAATTATCAAGAGGTCATGTGATTCATGTTGTTTAAAGTGGCGTTGGACAAGTCCAAACTCAGGAAGGGACGTCAGATAGAGTTTTGAACCCAGGGGAGATATTTGAACTTTCGAATTGGATTACCTCCCCTCAACTTCATTCGAATGCATTGGTTGTTTCCATTGACTCCAGAGGGCGCAACAATACTTCCATCCCTGCCGACAGTTGCATCTGCAGTGGACCGATCCATTTAGCGTTGATTTTCAACTGGCACATTCGAAGACAAACTATGGCATCACTCGGGCTATACAACTTAAACATGCGACACGTTCAATGATATTATATTTCCATTGGTCATAACAAATATGATTACAGGTACATTCGAAATGAATTTGAAATCCATAGTGTATGATTTGCCGTTCGACAGTTCAAGCATCCGCGTTAATGGTTCGGTTTTGAGTCATGCGTGCTAAGCGTTTCGGGCGCGTTACATCTGGAGATTTATTTCCGGCGGCGCAGCGCCACCGGATATCTGAGTTCAGTTAACATGGGAGCGGCCATCTTGATATTGGACGAGTAACAGGTGTTTTCTAAAGCCATACTTCGCAGACGTGCCGTGGAGTGATCCAACTAGTTTCACATCGTAAAACGACAGGGTTGTATCACCCGTTCGTGGTTAACACATTAATATTAATTCTGTTATAATGAATTCATCGAATAGATGTCCTTTCGTACTATTTTTATGGCTGAGAGGCCAAATCGATGACCATACATGATCAAGTTATTCACCTGTACGTCTGCAGCAAAATGTGTGAGATTGAACTGCTAGTTACTAAAAACTCGTAACAGTAAAACACGCGGATCGGATTGATGTGTAGACAAAGTCGATCTAGGCTTTATTTACAATGACACACATCAATAAAGAAATAGTGGCTTGATGATGGGTCCCATATAATGCCACAGCGCGAACTCTTGCATCAGGCGACTTAAAGTGATTCAATACGTCAACCAGCCAACATTACTTTTAAAGTCATAGTTCGACATGCGGTTCATGTGCACATTTTGCCAGCAAGCACTTAACTTCCGGCTAATCCCACACTTTCCAGATGGGTCCTTGCGCGAACTACATTAGTCAAACCTTTAATGAAAACAAACAAATCGACGCTTTTTAGCTCATCTGGGCCGAAGGCCCGATGGGCTAATGTCATGGCCTGATTGTCCGTCGTCCGTCGTGTGTTGTGCTTCGTACGTCGTGCGTAAACATCTTCTTCTCTGAAACCGCTTGGCCGATTAAGCTGAAACTTGGCATGCATGTTCCCCTCAATGAGTACACCAGAATTTGTTCATGCGGTGTCGATACGATTTTAAATATGGCTGCCATATCGGCCATCTTGAATTTTCCAGTGAAATCTTGTCATCATTATTTTTTTCGGTAACTATTTCATGGATCTTTCTGAAATTTGGTACACCGGTTCCCCTTTGGGTCTAGTTGTACAACATGTGAACTTTAGTCCAATTTGAATATCCAATATGGCCACCAGGCGACCATCTTGGATTTCCCCATGAAACTTTGTTTCTCATGATTTCTCAGGAACTACAACATGGATCTTTCTCAAATTTGATACACAGGTTCCCTTGGGGTCTAGTTGTGCAAGATACCTTTTGTGGTCTGATTCAAAAATCCAATATGGCCACCAGGCGGCCATCTTGGATTTCCCGACGAAACATTGTTATCACAATTTCTCAGGAACTAATGCAGGGATCTTTCTCAAATTTGGTACACAGGTTCCCCTTGAGGATCAAGTTGTGCAAGATACCTTTCCGGCTTCGATTCAAAATCCAGTATGGCCACCAGGCGGCCATCTTGGATTTCCCCATGAAACATTTTTATCTTGATTTCTCGGGAAGTACTAGATGGATTTTTCTCAAATGTAGTACACAGGTTCCCCTTGGGGTCTAGTTGTACAAGATACCTTTCTCGGTCCGATTCGAAAATCCAATATGGCAACTAGGTGGCCATCTTGGATTTACCCATGAAACTTTATCGCGATTTCTCAGGAACTACTGCATGGATCTTTCTCAAATTTGGTACACAGGTTCCCCTTGGGGTCTAGTTGTGCAAGAGATCTTTTTTGGTCTGATTCAAAAATCCAATATGGCCACCAGGCGGCCATCTTGGATTTCCCCATTAAACATTATCACGATTTCTCAGGAACTACTGCATGGATCTTTGTCAAATTTGATACACAGGTTACCCTTGGGGTCTAGTTGTGCAAGATACCTTTTCTGCTCTGATTTGAAAATCCAATATGGCCAAAAGGCGGCCATCTTGGATTTCCCTATGGAAATTTGTTATCGTGATTTCTCAGGAAGTAATACATGCATCTTTCTCAAATTTGGTACACAGGTTCCCCTTGGGGTCTAGTTGTGCAAGATACCTTTAGTGATCTGATTTGAAAATCCAATATGGCCACCAGGTGGCCATCTTGGATTTCCCCATGAAACTTTATCACGATTTCTCAGGAACTACTGCATTGATCTTTCTCAAATTAGATACACGGTTCCCCGTGTGGTCTAGTTGTGCAAAATACATTTTCTGGTCCGATTCGAAAATCCAATATGCCACCAGATGACCATCTTGAATTTTCCCATGAAATTTTGTTATCGTGAAGTCTCAGGAAATTACTTCGTGGATCTTTCGGAAATTTGGTACACCAGTTCCCCTTTGGGTCTAATTGTACAACATGTGCACTTTAGGGAGCTTCTTGAAATTGGGGCATACTAGGAACTGGCATAAGGCATCCCAAACAGAGTGGCATGGCGCGCCGTGTTGGAACTCCTAGGAACTCCATGCCATACAGTTTGGAACTCGGCAGACAAAGGATGGCTTATGCCATACCATGCAGCAGCATGAGGGGAACTGCCTAACTGGAACTCTAATCCATCCAGATCAGAACTCCAGACTGGGCATGGTGTATCCCATTTGAATAACCGGCATATGCCATCCCTACCAGGGAACTCAGTTCCTAATTTCAAGAAGCTCCCTTAGTCCAATTTGAATATCCAATATGGTCACCAGGCGACCATCTTGGATTTCCCCATGAAACTTTGTTATCACGATTTCTCAAGAACTACTACTTGGATCTTTCTCAAATTTGGTACACAGGTTCCTCTTGGGGTCTAGTTGTGCAAGATACCTTTTTCACTCCGGTTCGAAAATTCAATATAGCCACTAGGTGGCCATCTTCGATTTCCCCATGAAATTTTATCGCGATTTCTCAGGAACTACCGCGTTAATCTTTCTCAAATTTGGTACACAGCTTCCCCTTGGGGTCTAGTTGTGCAAGATAGCTTTTGTGGTCTGATTCAATAATCCAGTATGGCCACCAGGCGGCCATCTTGGATTTCCCCATGAAACATCATCACGATTTCTCAGGAACTACTGCATGGATCTTTCTCAAATTTGGTACACAGGTTCCCCTTGGGGTCTAGTTGTGCAAGATACCTTTTCTGCTCTGATTCGAAAATGCAATATGGCCACAAGGCAGCCATCTAAGTTCTTTAGTGAAAATTTCTTACAGCTACTTTCTCTAGTTACAGCCAGATGAGCTGCAGTGCCGTGGCCGTGGATTTCCCCATGAAACCAAATTTGAGAGAGATGCAGGTTCCCCTTGGGGTCTAGTTGTACAAGATACCTTTTTCGCTCCGATTCGAAAATCCAATATAGCCACTAGGTGGCCATCTTGGATTTCCCCATGAAACTTTATCGCGATTTCTCAGGAACTACTACATTAATCCTTCTGAAATTTGGTACACAGGTTCCCCTTGGGGTCTAGTTGTGCAAGATAGCTTTTGTGGTCTGATTCAAAAATCCAGTATGGCCACCAGGTGGCCATCTTGGATTTCCCCATGAAACATTATCACGATTTCTCAGGAACTACTGCATGGATCTTTCTCAAATTTGGTAGACAGGTTCCCCTTGGGGTTTAGTTGTGCAAGATACCTTTTTTGCTCTGATTCGAAAATGCAATATGGCCACAAGGCAGCCATCTAAGTTCTTTAGTGAAAATTTCTTACAGCTACTTTCTCCAGTTACAGCCAGATGAGCTGCAGTGCCGTGACACTATCTTTATAACCATAATGGTGCATCGTGACCTGTATTCACCAGTTGCACACGTAATCGGCTTGTAATACGCAGATTATAAGCTACAAACGTTTCCACCAGCATTGATGCATCTGCATCAATAAATTTTCTTGTAGGAAATTCATGTCTTTGGTTTCCGAGAGTACAATGGGTCCCATTTGTAGACTTCCGCTCGACGGTCCCGAATGAGCGTTCTCTCTGTTCAACTATAGGACTTCTGTGGGGTCATGAACTCAAGTCAAGGTCAGGCCAGTCTCGATGATGGGAGTAAATCCGTATCGGCTGGTAATCTCCAGTATTCTCTCTGCTATCAATTAGGCGAGCGTTTATATGAGCTGGTCTATATAATATAATGTCATAGCTGATAGATTGTCGATATTAACATTGAAGAGAAACAATCCATATCTATTCCAAACAATCCATATCTATTCCAAACAAAGTCTTCATTTAACCCGAGGAGCTAACGGAATAGGAAGGTTGCAATATGTGTCATAAGTAGGCCATAATGAAGTAACCCACAGGGGTGTATCTTGGCCTTCACTAATCAGAATAGCAAGGGCCAAATTAAAGCATTAAGGTGCAGGAATGGTTATTATTGTCTCGCATGATATTTAGCAGATCTGCTACTTCGCAAATAATTTCTAAAATCAGTGATATTTAGAAAGGGGTGTGCAACTTTGAAGATAATTTCTAGGATTACTGCTAGTTAGCACTTTGACTTGCCTGTTCCCAAAGGAAATATATTGTATAATTAGCACAAATGCTAAATATTGAATATTTTTTCTAAATTGCAACCAGAAGAAATATTCAATATTTATGATAACTCGCAAACGCAAATTGTCGGACTGTCTCTCCCGAAAGAAAATATAATGTATAATTAGCACAAATGCTACATTTTTTCAAACTTGCATGGGCTGGTGAATAAGGAGGTTTAAGGCAGTCCCAGGTATACATTATTTGCTGGCCTGTGCAACTCCTCTGACAATAACAGGGATTATTCTATCGTTCTTCCTGGTTAAACAACGCGCATGCGCTGGTATATAAGGATTTTTAAGACAGTCGCAAGTACATTTTCATTTGTGGTCTGTGCAACTTCACTCAGACAATAACAGATTATTCTATC
>JAVTVY010046459.1:0-21032 GCA_036873755.1 Hanleya hanleyi
ACATGGTCATGGCTATAACACCCATATATGCATGGCAATATGAGCTTTTTGTTGAAGCAAAAATGGTCGATTTCTGAACCCGATTCCACCACATTGAAAAATGATCTGGAGACGCTTTTTTCTCCATGCCGTAGAACCAATTCTTGTATATTCCCCGTTTGAATTGCAAAGAAAAGCAAACAACTTTCAGCCCACAGCACGGCACATGGTCATGTCTATAACACCCATATATGCATGGCAATATGAGCTTTTTGTTGAAGCAAAAATGGTCGATTTCTGAACCCGATTCCACCACATTGAAATATGATCTGGAGACGCTTTTTTCTCCATGCCGTAGAACCAAGTCTTGTATATTCCAAGTTTGAATTGCAAAGAAAAGCAAACAACTTTCAGCCCACCGCACGGCACATGGTCATGTCTATAACACCCATATATGCATGGCAATATGAGCTTTTTGTTGAAGCAAAAATGGTCGATTTCTGAACCAGATTCCACCACATTGAAATATGATCTGGAGACGCTTTTTTCTCCATGCCGTAGAACCAAGTCTTGTCTATTCCCCGTTTGAATTGCAAGAAAAGCAAACAACTTTCATCCCACAGCACGGCACATGGTCATGTCTATAACACCCATATATGCATGGCAATATGAGCTTTTTGATGAAGCAAAAATGGTCGATTTCTGAACCCGATTTCACCACATTGAAATATGATCTGGAGACGCTTTTTTCTCCATGCCGTAGAACCAAGTCTTGTATATTCTCCGTTTGAATTGCAAAGAAAAGCAAACAACTTTCAGCCCACAGCACGGCACATGGTCATGTCTATAACACCCATATATGCATGGCAATATGAGCTTTTGTTGAAGCAAAAACGGTCGATTTCTGAACCCGATTCCACCACATTGAAATATGATCTGGAGACGCTTTTTTCTCCATGCCGTAGAACCAAGTCTTGTCTGTTCCCCGTTTCAATTGCAGAGAAAAGCAAACAACTTTCAGCCCACAGCACGGCACATGGTCATGTATATAACACCCATATATGCATGGCAATATGAGCTTTTTGTTGAAGCAAAAATGGTCGAGTTCTGAACCCGATTCCACCACATTGAAATATGATCTGGAGACGCTTTTTCTCCATGCCGTAGAACCAAGTCTTGTCTATTCCCCATTTGAATTGCAGAGAAAAGCAAACAACTTTCAGCCCACAGCACGGCACATGGTCATGTCTATAACACCCATATATGCGTGGCAATATGAGCTTTTTGTTGAAGCAAAAATGGTCGATTTCTGAACCCGATTCCACCACATTGAAATATGATCTGGAGACGCTTTTTTCCATGCCGTAGAACCAAGTCTTGTCTATTCCCCGTTTGAATTGCAAAGAAAAGCAAACAACTTTCAGCCCACAGCACGGCACATGGTCATGTCTATAACACCTATATATGCATGGCAATATGAGCTTTTTGTTGAAGCAAAAATGGTCGATTTCTGAACCCGATTCCACCACATTGAAATATGATCTGGAGACGCTTTTTTCTCCATGCCGTAGAACCAAATCTTGTCTATTCCCCGTTTGAATTGCAAAGAAAAACAAACAACTTTCAGCCCACAGCACGGCACATGGTCATGTCTATAAAACCCATATATGCATGGCAATATGAGCTTTTTGTTGAAGCAAAAATGGTCGATTTCTGAACCCGATTCCACCACATTGAAATATGATCTGGAGACGCTTTTTTCTCCATGCCGTAGAACCAGGTCTTGTCCATTACCCGTTTGAATTGCAAAGAAAAGCAAACAACTTTCAGCCCACAGCACGGCACATGGTCATGTCTATAACACCCATATATGCATGGCAATATGAGCTTTTGTTGAAGCAAAAATGGTCGATTTCTGAACCCGATTCCACCACATTGAAATATGATCTGGAGACGCTTTTTTCTCCATGCCGTAGAACCAAGTCTCGTCTATTCCCCGTTTGAATTGCAAAGAAAAGCAAACAACTTTCAGCCCACAGCACGGCACATGGTCATGTCTATAACACCCATATATGCATGGCAATATGAGCTTTTTGTTGAAGCAAAAATGGTCGATTTCTGAACTTGATTCTACCACATTGAAATATGATCTGGAGACGCTTTTTCTCCATGCCGTAGAACCAAGTCTTGTCTATTCCCCGTTTGAATTGCAAAGAAAAGCAAACAACTTTCAGCCCACAGCACGGAACATGGTCATGTCTATAACACTCATATATGCATGGCAATATGAGCTTTTTGTTGAAGCAAAATGGTCGATTTCTGAACCCGATTCCACCACATTGAAATATGATCTGGAGACGCTTTTTTCTTCATGCCGTAGAACCAAGTCTTGTCTATTCCCCGTTTGAATTGCAAAGAAAAACAAACAACTTTCAGCCCACAGCACGGCACATGGTCATGTCTATAACACCCATATATGCATGGCAATATGAGCTTTTTATTGAAGCAAAAATGGTCGATTTCTGAACCCGATTCCACCACATTGAAATATGATCTGGAGACGCTTTTTCTCCATGCCGTAGAACCAAGTCTTGTCTATTCCCCGTTTGAATTGCAAAGAAAAGCAAACAACTTTCAGCCCCCAGCACGGCACATGGTCATGTCTATAACACCCATATATGCATGGCAATATGAGCTTTTTGTTGAAGCAAAAATGGTCGGTTTCTGAACCCGATTCCACCACATTGAAATATGATCTGGAGACGCTTTTTTCTCCATGCCGTAGAAACAAGTCTTGTCTATTCCCCGTTTGAATTGCAAAGAAAAGCAAACAACTTTCAGCCCACAGCACGGCACATGGTCATGTCTATAACACCCATATATGCATGGCAATATGAGCTTTTTGTTGAAGCAAAAATGGTCGATTTTTGAACCCGATTCCATCACATTGAAATATGATCTGGAGACGCTTTTTTCTCCATGCCGTAGAACCAAGTCTTGTCTATTACCCTTTTGAATTGCAAAGAAAAGCAAAGAACTTTCAGCCCACAGCACGGCACATGGTCATGTCTATAACACCCATATATGCATGGCAATATGAGCTTTTTGTTGAAGCAAAAATGGTCGATTTCTGAACCCGATTCCACCACATTTGAATATGATCTGGAGACGCTTTTTTGTTCATGCCGTAGAACCAAGTCTTGTCTATTCCCCGTTTGAATTGCAAAGAAAAGCAAACAACTTTCAGCCCACAGCACAGCACATGGTCATGTCTATAACACCCATATATGCATAGCAATATGAGCTTTTTGTTGAAGCAAAAATGGTCGATTTCTGAACCCGATTCCACCACATTGAAATATGATCTGGAGACGCTTTTTTCTCCATGCCGTAGAACCAAGTCTTGTCTATTCCCCGTTTGAATTGTAAAGAAAAGCAAACAACTTTCAGCCCACAGCACGGCACATGGTCATGTCTATAACACCCATATATGCATGGCAATATGAGCTTTTTGTTGAAGCAAAAATGGTCGATTTCTGAACCCAATTCCACCACATTGAAATATGATCTGGAGACGCTTTTTTCTCCATGCCGTAGAACCAAGTCTTGTCTATTCCCCGTTTGAATTGCAAAGAAAAGCAAACAACTTTCAGCCCACAGCACGGCACATGGTCCTGTCTATAACACCCATATATGCATGGCAATATGAGCTTTTTGTTGAAGCAAAAATGGTCGATTTCTGAACACGATGCCACCACATTGAAATATGATCTGGAGACGCTTTTTTCTCCATGCCGTAGAACCAAGTCTTCTCTATTCCCCGTTTGAATTGCAAAGAAAAGCAAACAACTTTCAGCCCACAGCACGGCGCATGGTCATGTCTATAACACCCATATATGCATGGCAATATGAGCTTTTTGTTGAAGCAAAAATGGTCGATTTCTGAACCCGATTCCACCACATTGAAATATGATCTGGAGACGTTTTTTTCTCCATGCCGTAGAACCAAGTCTTGTCTATTCCCGTTTGAATTGCAAAGAAAAGCAAACAACTTTCAGCCCACAGCACGGCACATGGTCATGTCTATAACACCCATATATGCATGGCAATATGAGCTTTCTGTTGAAGCAAAAATGGTCGATTTCTGAACCCGATTCCACCACATTGAAATATGATCTGGAGACGCTTTTTTCTCCATGCCGTAGAACCAAGTCTTGTCTATTCCCCGTTCGAATTGCAAAAAAAAGCAAACAACTTTCAGCCCACAGCACAGCACATGGTCATGTCTATAACACCCATATATGCATGGCAATATGAGCTTTTTGTTGAAGCAAAAATGGTAGATTTCTGAACCCGACTCCACCACATTGAAATATGATCTGGAGACGCTTTTTCTCCATGCCGTAAGACCCATCGATCTTATCCTATTCCCCATTGAATTCAAAAAAAGCTGACTCTTCACCCAAGCTACGCTTGCTTGCATGGTCGTAATCTACCTTAAGCTGCCCTTATATACGCGGCAATATGAGCTTTTTGTTGAAGCAAAAATGGTCGATTTCTGAACCCGATTCACCACATTGAAATATGATCTGGAGACGCTTTTTTCTCCATGCCGTAGAACCAAGTCTTGTCTATTCCCCGTTTGAATTGCAATGAAAAGCAAACAACTTTCAGCCCACAGCACGGCACATGGTCATGTCTATAACACCCATATATGCATGGCAATATGAGCTTTTGTTGAAGCAAAAATGGTCGATTTCTGAACCCGATTCCACCACATTGAAATATGATCTGGAGACGCCTTTTTCTCAATGCCGTAGAACCAAGTCTTGTCTATTCCCCGTTTGAATTGCAAAGAAAAGCAAACAACTTTCAGCCCACAGCACGGCACATGGTCATGTCTATAACACCCATATATGCATGGCAATATGAGCTTTTTGTTGAAGCAAAAATGGTCGATTTCTGAACCCGATTCCACCACATTGAAATATGATCTGGAGACGCTTTTTTCTCCATGCCGTAGAACCAAGTCTTGTCTATTCCCCGTTTGAATTGCAAAGAAAAGCAAACAACTTTCAGCCCACAGCACGGCACATGGTCATGTCTATAACACCCATATATGCATGGCAATATGAGCTTTTTGTTGAAGCAAAAATGGTCGATTTCTGAACCCGATTCCACCACATTGAAATATGATCTGGAGACGCTTTTTTCTCCATGCCGTAGAACCAAGTCTTGTCTATTCCCCGTTTGAATTGCAAAGAAAAGCAAACAACTTTCAGCCCACAGCACGGCACATGGTCATGTCTTTAGCACCCATATATGCATGGCAATATGAGCTTTTTGTTGAAGCAAAAATGGTCGATTTCTGAACCCGATTCCCCACATTGAAATATGATCTGGAGACGCTTTTTTCTCCATGCCGTAGAACCAAGTCTTGTCTATTCTCCGTTTGAATTGCAAAGAAAAGCAAACAACTTTCAGCCCACAGCACGGCACATGGTCATGTCTATAACACCCATATATGCATGGCAATATGAGCTTTTTGTTGAAGCAAAAATGGTCGATTTCTGAACCCGATTCCACCACATTGAAATATGATCTGGAGACGCTTTTTTCTCCATGCCGTAGAACCAAGTCTTGTCTATTCCCCGTTTGAATTGCAAAGAAAAGCAAACAACTTTCAGCCCACAGCACGGCACATGGTCATGTCTATAACACCCATATATGCATGGCAATATGAGCTTTTTGTTGAAGCAAAAATGGTCGATTTCTGAACCCGATTCCACCACATTGAAATATGATCTGGAGACGCTTTTTTCTCCATGCCGTAGAACCAAGTCTTGTCTATTCCCCGTTTGAATTGCAAAGAAAAGCAAACAACTTTCAGCCCACAGCACGGCACATGGTCATGTCTATAACACCCATATATGCATGGCAATATGAGCTTTTTGTTGAAGCAAAAATGGTCGATTTCTGAACCCGATTCCACCACATTGAAATATGATCTGGAGACGCTTTTTTCTCCATGCCGTAGAACCAAGTCTTGTCTATTCCCCGTTTGAATTGCAAAGAAAAGCAAACAACTTTCAGCCCACAGCACGGCACATGGTCATGTCTATAACACCCATATATGCATGGCAATATGAGCTTTTGTTGAAGCAAAAATGGTCGATTTCTGAACCCGATTCCACCACATTGAAATATGATCTGGAGACGCTTTTTTCTCCATGCCGTAGAACCAAGTCTTGTCTATTCTCCGTTTGAATTGCAAAGAAAAGCAAACAACTTTCAGCCCACAGCACGGCACATGGTCATGTCTATAACACCCATATATGCATGGCAATATGAGCTTTTTGTTGAAGCAAAAATGGTCGATTTCTGAACCCGATTCCACCACATTGAAATATGATCTGGAGACGCTTTTTCTCCATGCCGTAGAACCAAGTCTTGTCTATTCCCCGTTTGAATTGCAAAGAAAAGCAAACAACTTTCAGTCCCACAGCACGGCACATGGTCATGTCTATAACACCCCATATATGCATGGCAATATGAGCTTTTTGTTGAAGCAAAAATGGTCGATTTCTGAACCCGATTCCACCACATTGAAATATGATCTGGAGACGCTTTTTTCTCCATGCCGTAGAACAAAGTCTTGTCTATTCCCCGTTTGAATTGCAAAGAAAAGCAAACAACTTTCAGCCCACAGCACGGCACATGGTCATGTCTATAACACCCTTATATGCATGGCATTATGAGCTTTTTGTTGAAGCAAAAATGGTCGATTTCTGAACCCGATTCCACCACGTTGAAATATGATCTGGAGACGCTTTTTTCTCCATGCCGTAGAGCCAAGTCTTGTCTATTCCCCGTTTGAATTGCAAAGAAAAGCAAACAACTTTCAGCCCACAGCACGGCACATGGTCATGTCTATAACACCCATATATGCATGGCAATATATGCTTTTTGTTGAAGCAAAAATGGTCGACTTCTGAACCCGATTCCACCACATTGAAATATGATCTGGAGACGCTTTTTTCTCCATGCCGTAGAACCAAGTCTTGTCTATTCCCCGTTTGAATTGCAAAGAAAAGCAAACAACTTTCAGCCACAGCACGGCACATGGTCATGTCTATAACACCCATATATGCATGGCAATATGAGCTTTTTGTTGAAGCAAAAATGGTCGATTCCTGAACCCGATTCCACCACAGTGAAATATGATCTGGAGACGCTTTTTTCTCCATGCCGTAGAACCAAGTCTTGTCTATTCCCCGTTTGAATTGCAAAGAAAAGCAAACAACTTTCAGCCCACAGCACGGCACATGGTCATCTCTATAACACCCATATATGCATGGCAATATGAGCTTTTTGTTGAAGCAAAATGGTCGATTTCTGAACCCGATTCCACCACATTGAAATATGATCTGGAGACGCTTTTTTCTCCATGCCGTAAAACCAAGTCTTGTCTATTCCCCGTTTGAATTGCAAAGAAAAGCAAACAACTTTCAGCCCACAGCACGGCACATGGTCTTGTCTATAACACCCATATATGCATGGCAATATGAGCTTTTTGTTGAAGCAAAAATGGTCGATTTCTGAACCCGATTCCATCACATTGAAATATGATCTGGAGACGCTTTTTCTCCATGCCGTAGAACCAAGTCTTGTCTATTCCCCGTTTGAATTGCAAAGAAAAGCAAACAACTTTCAGCCCCAGCACGGCACATGGTCATGTCTATAACACCCATATATGCATGGCAATATGAGCTTTTTGTTGAAGCAAAAATGGTCGATTTCTGAACCCGATTCCACCACATTGAAATATGATCTGGATACGCTTTTTCTCCATGCCGTAGAACCAAGTCTTGTCTATTCCCGTTTGAATTGCAAAGAAAAGCAAACAACTTTCAGCCCACAGCACGGCACATGGTCATGTCTATAACACCCCATATATGCATGGCAATATGAGCTTTTTGTTGAAGCAAAAATGGTCGATTTCTGAACCCGATTCCACCACATTGAAATATGATCTGGAGACGCTTTTTTCTCCATGCCGTGGAACCAAGTCTTGTCTATTCCCCGTTTGAATTGCAAAGAAAAGCAAACAACTTTCAGCCCACAGCACGGCACATGGTCATGTCTATAACACCCATATATGCATGGCAATATGAGCTTTTTGTTGAAGCAAAAATGGTCGATTTCTGAACCCGAATCCACCACATTGAAATATGATCTGGAGGCGCTTTTTCTCCATGCCGTAGAACCGAGTCTTGTCTATTCCCCGTTTGAATTGCAAAGAAAAGCAAACAACTTTCAGCCCACAGCATGGCACATGGTCATGTCTATAACACCCATATATGCATGGCCATATGAGCTTTTTGTTGAAGCAAAAATGGTCGATTTCTGAACCCGATTCCACCACATTGAAATATGATCTGGAGACGCTTTTTCCCCATGCCGTAGAACCAAGTCTTGTCTATTCCCCGTTTGAATTGCAAAGAAAAGCAAACAACTTTCAGCCCACAGCACGGCACATGGTCATGTCTATAACACCCATATATGCATGGCAATATGAGCTTTTTGTTGAAGCAAAAATGGTCGATTTCTGAACACGATTCCACCACATTGAAATATGATCTGGAGACGCTTTTTTCTCCATGCCGTAGAACCAAGTCTTGTCTATTCCACGTTTGAATTGCAAAGAGAAGCAAACAACTTTCAGCCCACAGCACAGCACATGGTCATGTCTATAACACCCATATATGCATGGCAATATGAGCTTTTTGTTGAAGCAAAAATGGTCGATTTCTGAACCCGATTCCACCACATTGAAATATGATATGGAGACGCTTTTTTCCCCATGCCGTAGAACCAAGTCTTGTCTATTCCCCGTTTGAATTGCAAAGAAAAGCAAACAACTTTCAGCCCACAGCACGGCACATGGTCATGTCTATAACACCTTATATGCATGGCAATATGAGCTTTTTGTTGAAGCAAAAATGGTCGATTTCTGAACCCGATTCCACCACATTGAAATATGATAAGGAGACGCTTTTTTCTCCATGCCGTAGAACCAAGTCTTGTCTATTCCCCGTTTGAGTTGCAAAGAAAAGCAAACAACTTTCAGCCCACAGCACGGCACATGGTCATGTCTATAACACCCATATATGCATGGCAATATGAGCTTTTGTTGAAGCAAAAATGGTCGATTTCTGAACCCGATTCCACCACATTGAAATATGATCTGGAGACGCTTTTTTCTCCATGCCGTAGAACCAAGTCTTGTCTATTCCCGTCTATTGCAAAGAAAAGCAAACAACTTTCAGCCCACAGCACAGCACATGGTCATGTCTATAACACCCATATATGCATGGCAATATGAGCTTTTTGTTGAAGCAAAAATGGTCGATTTCTGAACCCGATTCCATATGATCTGCAGACGCTTTTTTCTCCATGCCGTAGAACCAAGTCTTGTCTATTCCCCGTTTGAATTTGCAAAGAAAAGCAAACAACTTTCAGCCCACAGCACGGCACATGGTCATGTCTATAACACCCATATATGCATGGCAATATGAGCTTTTTGTTGAAGCAAAAATGGTCGATTTCTGAACCCGATTCCACCACATTGAAATATGATCCTAAGACGCTTTTTTCTCCATGCCGTAGAACCAAGTCTTGTCTATTCCCCGTTTGAATTGCAAAGAAAAGCAAACAACTTTCAGCCCACAGCACGGCACATGGTCATGTCTATAACACCCATATATGCATGGCAATATGAGCTTTTTGTTGAAGCAAAAATGGTCGATTTCTGAACCCGATTCCACCACATTGAAATATGATCTGGAGACGCTTTTTTCTCCATGCCGTAGAACCAAGTCTTGTCTATTCCCCGTTTGAATTGCAAAGAAAAGCAAACAACTTTCAGCCCACAGCACGGCACATGGTCATGTCTATAACACCCATATATGCATGGCAATATGAGCTTTTTGTTGAAGCAAAAATGGTCGATTTCTGAACCCGATTCCACCACATTGAAATATGATCTGGAGACGCTTTTTTCTCCATGCCGTAGAACCAAGTCTTGTCTATTCCCCGTTTGAATTGCAAAGAAAAGCAAACAACTTTCAGCCCACAGCACGGCACATGGTCATGTCTATAACACCCATATATGCATGGCAATATGAGCTTTTTGTTGAAGCAAAAATGGTCGATTTCTGAACCCGATTCCACCACATTGAAATATGATCTGGAGACGCTTTTTTCTCCATGCCGTAGAACCAAGTCTTGTCTATTCCCCGTTTGAATTGCAAAGAAAAGCAAACAACTTTCAGCCCACAGCACGGCACATGGTCATGTCTATAACACCCATATATGCATGGCAATATGAGCTTTTTGTTGAAGCAAAAATGGTCGATTTCTGAACCCGATTCCACCACATTGAAATATGATCTGGAGACGCTTTTTTCTCCATGCCGTAGAACCAAGTCTTGTCTATTCCCCGTTTGAATTGCAAAGAAAAGCAAACAACTTTCAGCCCACAGCACGGCACATGGTCATGTCTATAACACCCATATATGCATGGCAATATGAGCTTTTTGTTGAAGCAAAAATGGTCGATTTCTGAACCCGATTCCACCACATTGAAATATGATCTGGAGACGCTTTTTCTCCATGCCGTAGAACCAAGTCTTGTCTATTCCCCGTTTGAATTGCAAAGAAAAGCAAACAACTTTCAGCCCACAGCACGGCACATGGTCATGTCTATAACACCCATATATGCATGGCAATATGAGCTTTTTGTTGAAGCAAAAATGGTCGATTTCTGAACCCGATTCCACCACATTGAAATATGATCTGGAGACGCTTTTTTCTCCATGCCGTAAAACCAAGTCTTGTCTATCCCCCGTTTGAATTGCAAAGAAAAGCAAACAACTTTCAGCCCACAGCACGGCACATGGTCATGTCTATAACACCCATATATGCATGGCAATATGAGCTTTTGTTGAAGCAAAAATGGTCGATTTCTGAACCCGATTCCACCACATTGAAATATGATCTGGAGACGCTTTTTTCTCCATGCCGTAGAACCAAGTCTTGTCTATTCCCCGTTTGAATTGCCAAGAAAAGCAAACAACTTTCAGCCCACAGCACGGCACATGGTCATGTCTATAACACCCATATATGCATGGCAATATGACCTTTTTGTTGAAGCAAAAATGGTCGATTTTCTGAACCCGATTCCACCACATTGAAATATGATCTGGAGACGCTTTTTTCTCTATGCCGTAGAACCAAGTCTTGTCTATTCCCCGTTTGAATTGCAAAAAAAAGCAAACAACTTTCAGCCCACAGCACGGCACATGGTCATGTCTATAACACCCATATATGCATGGCAATATGAGCTTTTTGTTGAAGCAAAAATGGTCGATTTCTGAACCCGATTCCACCACATTGGAATATGATCTGGAGACGCTTTTTTCTCCATGCCGTAGAACCAAGTCTTGTCTATTCCCCGTTTGAATTACAAAGAAAAGCAAACAACTTTCAGCCCACAGCACGGCACATGGTCATGTCTATAACACCCATATATGCATGGCAATATGAGCTTTTTGTTGAAACAAAAATGGTCGATTTCTGAACCCGATTCCACCACATTGAAATATGATCTGGGGACGCTTTTTTCTCCATGCCGTAGAACCAAGTCTTGTCTATTCCCCGTTTGAATTGCGAAGGAAAGCAAACAATTTTCAGCCCACAGCACGTGATGAGGTCATATCTATAACATCAATATATGGATGGCAATATGAGCTTTTTGTTGAAGCAAAAAATGGTAGATTTCCGAACCCGATTCCACCACATTCAAATATGATCTGGAGACGTTTTTTTTTCTCCATGCTGTAGAACCAAGTCTTGTCTATTCCCCGTTTGAATTGCAAAGAAAAAAGCAAACAACTTTCAGCCCACAGCACGGCACATGGTCATGTCATAACACCAATATATGCATGGCAATATGAGCTTTTTGTTGAAGCAAAAATGGTCGATTTCTGAACCCGATTCCACCACATTGAAATATGATCTGGAGACGCTTTTTTCTCCATGCCGTAGAACCAAGTCTTGTCTATTCCCAGTTTGAATTACAAAGAAAAGCAAACAACTTTCAGCCCACAGCACGGCACATGGTCATGTCTATAACACCCATATATGCATGGCAATGTGAGCTTTTTGTTGAAGCAAAAATGGTCGATTTCTGAACCCGATTCCACCACATTGAAATATGATCTGGAGACGCTTTTTTCTCCATGTTGTAGAACCAAGTCTTGTCTATTCCCCGTTTGAATTACGAAGAAAAGCAAACAACTTTCAGCCCACAGCACGGCACATGGTCATGTCTATAACACCCATATATGCATGGCAATATGAGCTCTTTGTTGAAGCAAAAATGGTCGATTTCTGAACCCGATTCCACCACATTGAAATATGATATGGAGACGCTTTTTTCTCCATGCCGTAGAACCAAGTCTTGTCTATTCCCCGTTTGAATTGCAAAGAAAAGAAAACAACTTTCAGCCCACAACACGGCACATGGTCATGTCTATAACACCCATATATGCATGGCAATATGAGCTTTTTGTTGAAGCAAAAATGGTCGATTTCTGAACCCGATTCCACCACATTGAAATATGATCTGGAGACCTTTTTTTCTCCATGCCGTAGAACCAAGTCTTGTCTATTCCCCGTTTGAATTGCAAAGAAAAGCAAACAACTTTCAGCCCACAGCACGGCACATGGTCATGTTTATAACACCCATATATGCATGGCAATATGAGCTTTTTGTTGAAGCAAAAATGGTCGATTTCTGAACCCGATTCCACCACATTGAAATATGATCTGGAGACGCGTTTTTCTCCATGCCGTAGAACCAAGTCTTGTCTATTCCCCGTTTGAATTGCAAAGAAAAGCAAACAACTTTCAGCCCACAGCACGGCACATGGTCATGTCTATAACACCCATATATGCATGGCAATATGAGCTTTTTGTTGAAGCAAAAATGGTCGATTTCTGGACCCGATTCCACCACATTGAAATATGATCCGGAGACGCTTTTTTCTCCATGCCGTAGAACCAAGTCTTGTCTATTCCCCGTTTGAATTGCAAAGAAAAGCAAACAACTTTCAGCCCACAGCACGGCACATGGTCATGTCTATAACACCCATATATGCATGGCAATATGAGCTTTTTTGTTGAAGCAAAAATGATCGATTTCTGAACCCGATTCCACCACATTGAAATATGATCTGGAGACGCTTTTTTCTCCATGCCGTAGAACCAAGTCTTGTCTATTCCCCGTTTGAATTGCAAGGAAAAGCAAACAACTTTCAGCCCACAGCACGGCACATGGTCATGTCTGTAACACCCATATATGCATGGCAATATGAGCTTTTTGTTGAAGCAAAAATGGTCGATTTCTGAACCCGATTCCACCACATTGAAATATGATCTGGAGACGCTTTTTTCTCCATGCCGTAGAACCAAGTCTTGTCTATTCCCCGTTTGAATTGCAAAGAAAAGCAAACAACTTTCATAGTCTGTGGGCTTATGTAAAAAAAGCAAAATTTTGGGTAGATTCTTGGCGACAATGTTTAAAAACACCTAAAAAAATCACTGATCAAGAAAAAAATGGGTGCCAGTTTTTCCATTAACATTTAGGGCCTCCATTTTGAATTTCAAAATGGCCGCCTTTTTTTAGCCGATCTGTATGATTTTTTGTTATTCAACATTATTTTAAACATGTAATCGAAATGTGCGCAAATAGTTTGGGTTTGAAATGCATTATAGTTGAGACAACTGTTCATCTGAACTCGTTTGCATGGATATTAACCTGTTTTCGACGTTATTATCAAGAAATATTGGTATGAATGTGCAACTTCTTACTGGTATATGACAAATATTTTTCTGCTCACAGTATGTAATTATGTATATCCAATGTGAACCAAATAAATTACTGCTTTCTTTCAGAAAACTAAGAGAGGACGGTGGACATCCCATCCCATAAAGTACTTAAGGCATTGAAATTTATGGCAACCTGTTATCATAACTTATTATATGTTTTTTTTAAGGTTAACCATGGCGTCCAGTGAAGAACCAGCACGGAAAAAGCGTGCTACTGAATCTTTCATTGACTTCCGACTCTGTTTGTTGTGTCAAGGAGACAAGTTCACTAACATTAAAGGTGATCATCAGCTGGAGAATCTGCGGCAACCAGCATTGGAATCATACCAACCAATGATGAACTGTATAACAGATAGGGCTAAATACCAAAACCCTGAGTATGTTCGTTTGCATCAAAAACTGAGTGGCATATCTGGAGAAGAACTGAAGAACCATCATGCAGTGTGGCACAAATCATGTCATAGTAAAGCAACACACAAACAACACATTGAGAGAGACAAAGTTAGATTTGACAAAGCGATTTCATCCCAGGAGTCAAGTGTATTGTCATACAGCCAAGTCGGCGGTCGCCCTCCCGCGTCCCAAACATTTACCACCCCAAACCTGGCAACATCTGCATCTACCAGCTCACTAACAAGATCGCGTTACCCTCCATTCCAAAGGGAGCAATGTTTCTACTGTCAAACCGAGAAGATTTGTGGTGGTAAGACAGAACGCCTTGTTACTTGTCGAAGTTCAAATGATGGAGTGTCAATCCAAGACATAGTTTCTATTAGTGAAAATGAACAGTGGAAAGTAAATCTAGCACACATCATAACTGATGCAGACTTTCTTTCAAGAGATATTAAATATCACAAAAATTGCCATACCGCTAACTGGCGCAAGTACGTACAAGCCAAAGAAAGAGTCAGCAACAGAGAACCGTCAGCTGAGGCAGAAAATACAGTGCAATTTATTTCTGCAGAGATCGAGTTTAGTGCTGAATTGCAGGACTCTATAGATCAAGGAAACATCCTTACCTTGACTGAAGTAGCAACACAATACAACCATATGATGCGCGATCATGGTATTCCAAACCAACAGATTACACGTGCAGTGCTCCTCACCAAAATAGAAGAACAAATATCGAACTTCACAATTAATGAAGCAAAAGGAAGAAACCCTGCAGTCATTTATTCTAAGGAAACTGTTCGGTCAGCAATAGATACTGTTTTGGAGGAGAATCAGATCAGACGAGACATGAAGGCCATCTTTCATTGCTCCAGACTGATCAGGCAATCTATCTTGCAATCGCGTAAATCTAACCCATGGACATTTAACGGCTCATTGACAGATTGCGAAGAACAGTGTGTACCTGCAGAACTAGTCACTATGATGAGGTGGATAGTACAAGGAGCTCAAGCTGCGACAACAGACACACGTGCCAAAGAGCTTAACAACACATGTCACATTCTTTCACATTCCATAGTGCAAGCATGCAAGACAAAGAGACAAATGTCTCTAACACCAAAATCAACTACAGCTGAATTTCGGTGCTTATCTGAGAGCCCTTTCTCAGTAGGACTCTCATTGTACATGCATCACAGTTTTCGCAGTCAAAAGGCAATAACTCTGCTGAACAATGCAGGCGTAGGAATTACATACGACAGAGTACAGAAGATATGCAACAACATTGCCAATTCCGTATGCGAAAACATGAGAGAGTATGGTGTTTATGTTCCACCAGGTCTTCTGAAAAACAAGACCATACGAGCATCAATGGATAACATTGACAAGAAAGTTGACACTCCAGATGGGAAACACAGCTTCCATGGCATGGCCATTGGAGTGTATCAGTCATCAGGCGATGGTGAAACGATAGTTAATCAACTTCAGCTCAGTAGCCAACAGCCTGTATCAGAAACTCTACGGAATGTCCCACAAAGAGTTATCCAGTTACTGCCTTGCGCTATCGAAGGCAGTCCGAAACCACAGACAAGTCCACAGTATGCCACCTACAAGATAGGCGTATATGACAAGCTGTACGATGCTTCACAAGTCAATGACTTCGCTTGGATGACTGCTCGTTACTGTAACAGAGGAAACTCATCAACAAACATCAACTTGTCTGGCGTTGACTCTGGAGCTCCAGATTTGTCCGATTCAAGTACATCAGCAGAAACCACAGAAGAACGAGAGGGATTGGTAGCCAATCAGAGCATTGAAAAGCAACAAGTGCATTTGTGGTCAGCTTATAACTCGCTCGTACACACCCCAGATGATCAGGATGACTTACCAGTAATCGACAAGACGTTCAGTCTGCCTATCATCAATGCTGCTGCAACTGAATGGCCCACATTAGTTACTGCCTTGGATCAGCTGACTAGATTGAACGCAGTTGTGGCTGGAGCAAACAGTACTCTCGTTGTCACTTTAGATATGGACTTATACAAGAGAGTTGTGAAACTCGAGTATCTACATCCAGAATTCAAGAACAAGTGGGTGTTCAGCCCAGGAGGATTCCACACAGTGATCTGTGCACTTAGGTGTTTGGGACGGACAATTGAAGGCAGTGGTCTTGACGACGCATGGCAAGAAGCAGATCTGTACAGTAGCGTGACTGTATCACAGATTTTAAATGGCAATCATTATAACAGAGCGATCGAAGCGCACCAGTTAACTCTTCAGGCACTCTTTGATCTCTGGTTGGAGAAATTCCTTGAGGATCACCCCATTGTACGTCACGCCTTGGTAGCCAGCGTAAAGAAGCTGACTGAAGCATGCAGGGATAAGACAAGCGTTGCAGAAGCACACCAGGCGTTCTTAATGGATATAGAATCCTTGAATCTGGAGAAACAGCTACGAGAGTTTGACGCTAGTTGCAAGACAGACCCAATGTTTCAATGGGCTAGGATGTACATGCGGCAGGTGATGACACTGTTACAGTTCCAGAGGGCTATACGGGAAGGTAACTGGCACCTCTACTTGGCATCGCTTGAGCATCTTTGCAAGTATTTCTTTGCATATGCCAGGCTAGATTACGCTCAAAATATTCCAGAGTTCATCGCACGCATGGATGCCATAAAAACGTCTGATCCAGAACTATGGCAGAGCTTCACCAATGGTGAGTTTGCAGTGAATACCAGCAACCGTATTCCATTCACACGAATTGGTGTTGATCAGGCGATGGAACACCTGAACAAATCAACGAAAGGCCAAGGAGGGATCTCTGGAATAACATCATATCCAGCAACGCTCTTGAAGTTTTGTCTCACTGCTCCGGAGCTGGCACGACTTGCTGATGAGTCAGAACGACTTGTAGCTACTACTAGTACAAATGCACCGCCACAGCATCATCAACTCTCTCAGTCAAAAATTGCTCGCCAAGAACGCTCCATTGCACAGCTGAAGTCAGTGTTAGCAGCCTGCAACTTATTCAAATCGGAGGCTGGTAGCGAGAACTCAGACAGTAAAGGCCGTATGTTCAAACTCATGTCAAAGGAGATCATCCCCGACGAAGTTCAACAAAGTATCCTAGCAACAGAGGAGACTGGCATGGAAGCTTATAAAACGTTTGTAGAGGAACGCATCATCGGGAGTCGCAATTTGTGGGACAAGATGACCAAAGTCAAGCAGAAGACATGGATGTCTGCAGCAAAAGACATTAAATTGAACACAGGGTCTGAGGTGTTGACCTTGAAGGCAACCACATCACTCTTTGCCAGACTGCTGGTTATTGCCCGGTCATCTCGAGAGAGTGTCGATCTGGAAGAAGTGATTGGGATGCATGAGTTTGCCTACACCTCCAAAGTTCTCATGGCCCCAGATGGATCTATTCATCCCACTACGGACAAGAGCACAGTCATTAAGCTTCTGGAAGATTTGGTGGCCAACGACACAGCTCAAACTTCTGCACAGCCTACCGAGTTTGAAGAGGGATCGGAGACGTGTCTTGTAGTAGATGTAATGGGAGTGGTACAGGAGTTGATGGCAGTTAAGAATTTCAAGAATTGCCAAGAGCTTGCAACATCGTTCGTCACACTCATCGACTCAAAGGCGCGAGGATATTGTCAAGTGCGAGTTATATTTGATAACTACACCAAGAAAGAATCAATGAAGGAACAGACTAGAGAGCGGCGGAAAGGCAAGGTGAAGGTAACTAAATCCTACATCGTTCAAGACTCAACGGGCATCAAAGACAAAAAGATGTTTCTCGCCAGCAGCAGTACAAAGGATTCACTAACTCTCTACCTTTCCCATCAGCTCATCTGCTACAGTACCGTCAAGGTTATGACTGCAACGCGGCAGGAGGTCATGACGAATTATGAATGTGAAACAATGACCGGTATCAGCACACAGGAAGAGGCGGACACTCTTATGATTTATCATGCTGTAGAAGTTGCGAGTAACGGAATGAATGTCCACATATACTCACAAGACACTGATGTGCTGCTTTTGGCTCTACGAAGAACACCACTACTTGGCAATCATTCTGCGCTAATCATGGGCACAAGCGAAAGACGACGCACAGTCTTTCTACAGCCTATATATGACAAGCTTGGCCCGGAGAAATCAGCAGCATTGATCAACTGGCACGCTCTCACAGGCTGTGATACTACAGGACATATCCAGGGAAAGGGAAAGAAGGGATGCTTTGCAACTTTCCTGAAGGCAAGCCCCGCCATTCTGATAGCACTAGCTGGTCTTGGCGAAGGAGATGAACCGTCCGAAGAAGTTCTGCGTGGCTGTGAGGAGTTTCTTTGCTCTCTTTTCTGTCCACGTGGGGTCCACATTGGGCAAGCAAAGATGCTCAGATGGTTCTTGTTCAAGCAGCTCAACGATGAACAAGGAGTTGACAAACTGCCACCGACTCAGGGAGCATGGATTGAACATATACGCCGTGCCCATGTCCAGGCTAATATCTGGCGCCAGGATATGGTATTGAACCCAACTTGTCTTGACCCTCTGACCTTGGGGTGGCGACACCTAGATGAAAAGCTACTGACGGTTCTTTCTCAGGTTGCACCGGCTCCGGTCTCAGTGCTGCAGCTCGTCAGGTGTAACTGTGAGAAATCAAAGTGTTCGCGAAGGTGCTCATGCAGAGGAAACAATGTGGTCTGTACCGAACTTTGCAAATGTGGTGGGGAAGGCGACAGCTGTACGAACATTACTCCACCAATGATTGGCGAAGATCTAGAAGATGATTGAAGCAATGACAATTAGGAACGGGTAATCAGTAACGTTGACACTCCTGATTGATATATGTACCATTGTCGTACCTCTGAAAAGACATCCATCTTCAAGTTATATAACCGCCAAAATAATTTCATGTTGAATTACATCTTCTACATTATTTCTAGTAAATGTTTTCCAATCATAAATACGTGTTAATTATTGGAATCTTCATGTGCCAAAACATATGGTTAGACACCAAAAACATCTTCCTATGTCCATTGGTTCAAAAGTATGACATTTTACGTAAACAAATCCTAAAATCTGGTGACCATCTTGGATTTTTGCTAATTTAGAGTATTTATAGTGATCTTATTTTGTTTCCAATGAATGGCTGGCCCCTTTATAAGAATTTAGACAAAATGAAACAATATTGGATGACATTTGAATGAATAATTGGCAATTATGTTTAAAAAATGATTTTCGATGGTGGCCATTTTGAAATTCAAAATGGAGGTCCCAAATGTTAATGCAAAAACTGGCACCCATCCTTTTCTTAATCAGCGAACTTTCTAGATGTGTTTAGACATGATTGCCAAGAATCTACCCGAAAAAATGACAAATCTAGAAAATTGTACATAAGCCCATAGACTATCAGCCCACAGCACGGCACATGGTCATGTCTATAACACCCATATATGCATGGCAATATGAGCTTTTTGTTGAAGCAAAAATGGTCGATTTCTGAACCCGATTCCACCACATTGAAATATGATCTGGAGGCGCTTTTTTCTCCATGCCGTAGAACCAAGTTTTGTCTATTCCCCGTTTGAATTGCAAAGAAAAGCAAACAACCCTCAGCCCACAGCACGGCACATGGTCATGTCTATAACACCCATATATGCATGGCAATATGAGCTTTTGTTGAAGCAAAAATGGTCGATTTCTGAACCCGATTACACCACATTGAAATATGATCTGGAGACGTTTTTTTCTCCATGCCGTAGAACCAAGTCTTGTCTATTCCCCGTTTGAATTCCAAAGAAAGCAAACAACTTTCAGCCCACAGCACGGCACATGGTCATGTCTATAACACCCATATATGCATGGCAATATGAGCTTTTTGTTGAAGCAAAAATGGCCGATTTCTGAACCCGATTCCACCACATTGAAATATGATCTGGAGACGCTTTTTTCTCCATGCCGTAGAACCAAGTCTTGTCTATTCCCCGTTTGAATTGCAAAGAAAAGCCGACAACTTTCAGCCCACAGCACGGCACATGGTCATGTCTATAACACCCATATATGCATGGCAATATGAGCTTTTTGTTGAAGCAAAAATGGTCGATTTCTGAACCCGATTCCACCACATTGAAATATGATCTGGAGACGCTTTTTTCTCCATGCCGTAGAACCAAGTCTTGTCATTCCCCTTTTGAATTGCAAAGAAAAGCAAACAACTTTCAGCCCACAGCACGGCACATGGTCATGTCTATAGCACCCATATATGCATGGCAATATAAGCTTTTTGTTGAAGCAAAAATGGTCGATTTCTGAACCCGATTCCACCACATTGAAATATGATCTGGAGACGCTTTTTCTCCATGCCGTAGAACCAAGTCTTGTCTATTCCCCGTTTGAATTACAAAGAAAAGCAAACAACTTTCAGCCCACAGCACGGCACATGGTCATGTCTATAACACCCATATATGCATGGCAATATGAGCTTTTTTGTTGAAGCAAAAATGGTCGATTTCTGAACCCGATTCCACCACATTGAAATATGATCTGGAGACGCTTTTTTCTCCATGCCGTAGAACCAACTCTTGTCTATTCCCCGTTTGAATTGCAAAGAAAAGCAAACAACTTTCAGCCCACAGCACGGCACATGGTCATGTCTATAACACCCATATATACATGGCAATATGAGCTTTTTGTTGAAGCAAAAA